>VZRS01008388.1:510464-524242 GCA_013398055.1 Ifrita kowaldi
CGAAAAAAGGTTTGTTTTTTTTAAGAAGCAAATTAAAAAAAAAAAAAAAAAAAAAAAGGAAAACAAGAACCAAAAAATCAAGATGCTGTGGCACACGTAAACAAGTAACAATTTTATAACAAAATCGATGTTATTTCCCAAGTGACTGTGGGGCAGATTCACTTCCCAATCATGACAAGTGTATATTCTGAAAATGCAACCTGTGATATCACAGGCAAGGTAAGATAAAAACATTGCTTCAGTATTTCATGCATGCAAACTTCAAAAAAGCTAAATGTTAGCAGATGTGTCATCGGCAGCACATTCACACCAAGAACACCCTAAGCAATCCCATAAAACCCAAATGAGCTGGACTTGCTCATAAAGCTTGACTGACAACAGCCAGTGCTGGCTACATGCAGCCCAGACAAAGGAGCCTTCATCTCATTTTTCAGCTTTTGGAAATAAAGCTTTTCATTTAAAAAATTGCTTCTTTCTGAAGCCACCTCCAAATTCACCCTTCAGCCATTCTCTTTCTAATCCAAACAGCTTCAACCACAAACCTAAGTTTCAGCAGTGCAAACCCTGAGCCTTTGAAGATGATAATACTGTGCTTGACTACTGTGTCAAATACTTTTTACACTCCTCAGGTTATGCAAATAACAAACATTTCTGCCACTGAGTGCTACTTATCAGCATGGTATTATTTTTTTCTCTCCAGAAGGAAGATAACTCCGTTACTGATTTAACTCCTGAACAAAATATTGTCCCTGTCCAGCTGCAGCAGAAAGTTCAATTATCTTCCTTTCAGGCTCGATGTGCTTAGAACAAGTGCATGGGCACACACATACATGGAGATATATCACATCATGCCAACACACAGAAATGGACCTGAACAGCAGCTTTTCCTCTTTTGAAAACACACAAGGACCAAATATAAATTAAATTTCAAAACTGACTAGAAAAGTACCTAACTCATGTTAACCTTCTTCACTCATACCAAAAGAGAGGCTCCTCTTGGGCCAAGAGTGTGTCCAGTGGATCCATGTCAATGTCAAGCCAAAGCCCCCTCTTCTTACATGCTCTAAATAATATAATTTTGAAAGAAAACCCCAATAAAATAAAATAAATAAAATAGCTTTTGTTGTCAGAAGGTGTAAAAATGATGTTTCAGCAGAATTTAGCTCATTGAGCAGGATCAGGTGGCTGAAAAACACTCTGGAAACAATACAGCCAGAGCCCAACCAGAGTAAGCATCTCCTTATAAAGAGAAGCAAGTCTGTGCAACCAACACAAAGAAAGAAACAACAATACTGTCTGCACTAGATAAACACTCTGGGGCTTTTGGTCTTGTTAGACGCAGCTTAATCTGGGAGTCTTTTCGGAGCTTTGCGCTGTATCTGCAACCTGTTGGATTTCACCCCTACTCTTGAGGGAGTAAAGCCAGAGTCCCCTGTGAAAACCAGGTCAGACAGGCACCACCATATCCTGTTGATGATCAGCTGTCCTTTCCCACAATTTTAGAATACAAACTACCTTTTTCTTTGACAGATACACAGTGTCTACACTGACACATGCACATAAAACTTGGCTGAGGTAAAATCTGCCTATTCATTACAAGCTCTGCATTTTACCATTAAAGGTCAAGCTAAAGAGAAAATAAACCAAACACAAAGCAAACTGTAATGGGAGCTCCACAACACAGAGAACTACAAAGCAACAGGTGCCTTTGGAAACAGGTTTTCACATGGAAAAGCACAAGAAAATAAATAAAAAAGCACAAAGACTAGAAAAACAAGCATTGTCCTTCAGAAAACAAAACAACTCAAATATAATTTTAAAGAGCACTCAAAACCAGAAGACTTTAGATGTTACAGTTTGCAGGTATATGAACAAAACCAAGAGATTGGATATGACCCTTTGTTGTATGTCACTTCATTTAAAATTTAAGATAAACATTATTACTTAGTAAATGGATTCACCTTCAAAAAATTCATCATGGATAATATTTTTGACATAGTTTTACTAGTCAAGAGAATTTAGAAAGGGAAACAGTGGAGTAAGAGAAGATATATGCAGATATTGGTCTGACATATACTGGCCAGTGTAATAGAAAGTTACTTTGTCTCCACATTACTACCTGAAAGTAAACCTTTATTATTTATTATTGATGCAAATAGACAACACATCACTTGTCAAAGTGAAAAATAATTAAGCTTCATGCAAATTGATATAAAGTGTTTCCAAGGAGATTGTAATATCTTCAGTGCCACGCAAGGTGCATTTATTTTCTTTTGAAGGAGCCACTTTGCACTCTATACCGGGTCTCCTTTTAGATTATGTAACTTTATTTGCTGTTGAGTCAAAAGTGAAGAAACACAAATGTTTTGACTCTAAGCAGGGACAGTATTATTCCAAATCATAAGGAATCAAGTCCCTTGATGGATTGCCCTGCTGGAGCAGCACATGTTTCATAAGAACAGAGACTGGATGATGTGGTTTTACCCTACCAACGGGAGCCTCGCTGTTCTTTACACACAGCTGCAGTGGCCTGCAGCACGGACTGTCTGACTACAGGCAAAGGGTCATCTCACACGGCAAGAGCAGCCTCCGGCATGGATTAAAAATATAAGAAAAACATTTGACGTACTTGGATCTGACAAGATTGAGTCGGTTTTCGGCAAAAATTGGTCACAGCGGACTCCTTGGTAGCCCTCTTTGCACCTGAGAAAAAGGGGATAAATGACAAACATACGCATGCGGTAGTAAAAGGTTAATTTTAAGGCACCAAACCAACCGACATTCTCCCTGCCAACACTGTGAGGGACTCTCACATCTACAATATGCAAGTTATTTCTACTATAATGGGAGCAGGGTTATTACTGAAACTCAACGGAAGTAGGTAAAATAATTTCTATCTCAAAAAAATTCCCCTCAAACCTTTTGATTATTTTAGAAACTATGAAAAGAAACATCATTTTAGCATAAGCATTCTTTTAAATATCAATTCAGTGAAACAAAAGTCAAAGAAAAATCCTCTATAAAATACACATGTTTGCAATAAAATGAACTCTTTAGGTAACACAACACTTTATAAAGCTTCCATACTGCACAAACCATGAGACAGACAACTTATCTTTGGCTGTCTGAAAAAGCAGGGAACAGTTAGCTAGCCATTAATTTTAATACCAGTTTATACTGAGCTTAAAAGATAAAATGATAGACAACATCAGGCATTGTTTGCAAGCGGGAAGTTTTAGACATCTGTGAGATTACATTTTAAAGCATATAAACCAGAATACCCTCCTGCCTCAACAAACAAGAACTGGCTTTGACTGAGATTGTAATACTATTATTTATCTTGAAGCCTTACTTTGAAGAAATTCCATTTACCGCTTTTGAACTGTTCTCAGAAGTCTCATTTCAACTAAGTCTATCAGAATCAGATCTTTAATTATTCATTCGTCAAGCAGTTTTTCAGAGGAAAGTGATGGACACTTTAATTATAAATGATAGCAACAGGGATTCCTTATCTCCCAAAGCTCTTGCACATCACATAAGCAATATGCTCAAATCAGCATCACCACCTTTCATTAGGGCTGACAACTGCAGCTTGAATGATGTGATAATGTCAGGAGAAGAAGTTATCTGCTCCTTCACAATGTTTTTACTCAGGCTTCCTCTAAATTTTGCCTTTTAATATGCTTTTGGTTTAATAAATTAATGGTTCAATGAGAAATGCATCTCACCGGCACTTATTCAGGGATCAGGAGGAACATTTGTGAGCAAATATGTAAATTATGTTCCCATCAGACCCAAAAATGTAGTAAAAGTCTACAATAAGAAAAAGATTTAACCTCCCCATACATATATTATGTCAAAACCTCCCTTTTGGCCTTTCTCCCTGATGGATATGAGGTACTGCTTTGGAGATCAGCTTCCTCCCAGTACTTGCCTATCTATAAAATAACTGACTTGAAAAAACTGTTCAGGTTTTGTTTCATTCAGGTCCCATGACAGCGGTCATAAGTTATCAGTCAAGGAAAAGTGCTCTATTAATTAAAATTGTTCACTAGTCAGAAAAACCGAAGTCCACATATACTCAGACACTGCCTGCATGCATCTTTTGCCTCTGATTATGAAACATCAGAAGCTGCCTCACATCAAACAGAAACTCTTCTCCACAGTCTCGAGAGGAATTGGCAGACCACAAAGCTTAAGTACAAGCTACACAGGTGGGGATTCTTGCCCTTCTATGAGCATTTTCTAGTAACTTTTGGACACACATTTGCACCTGTCTTGGTTATAAATACCCTATTTACAGACTTAAAACCCTATATCCTAAACTGTTTGTCATAAAAGCGTGTGAGGATAAGAGTCACAGAGGGGCATCTCCTGGAAGAGCTGTACCAAGTGCTCATCAGTGTGCGTGGACATTTTAACTTAATGCAGTTAAAACGACCAAGCTATGCTTGGCCTTCAAGCCATAGAATCATTGAGGTTGAATGTGTACCTCTGATAAACACGCCACAAGGGGCATGTCTTTCTTTCAAAATTTAGTACAGAGGTGGATGATATATCGAAGAATAATCCTTTAATGTAATACCATTACCTTACACTCAGGTAGTACCTACTGTGGTGGGGCTGCACCTGGAATCCTGTGTCCAGTTTTGGGGCTCTCAATACAAGAGGGACACTGAGGTGCTGGAGCGAGTCCAGAGAAGGGCAACGGAGCTGGTGAAGGGAGCGCAGCACAAAAGTCTTAGGAGGAGTGGCTGAGGGAACTGGGGTGCTTTACCCTGGAGAAAAGGAGGCTCAGGAGGGACCTTACTGCTCTCTACAGCTCCCTGAAAGGAGGGTGTAATGAGGCGGGGGTTGGTCTCTTCTCCCAGATCACAAGTGACTGGATGAGAGGAAATGGCCTCAAATTGCACCAGGAAAGGTTTAGATTGGGTATTAGGAAAATCTTCTTCACTGAAATGGTGGTGAGGCGTTGGAACAGGCTGCCCTGGGAAGTGGTGGAGTCACCATCCTTGCTGGCATCTAAAAGCCATGTAGATGTGGTGCTTAGGGACATGGTTTAGACATGGATTTGGGTTAACAGCTGGACTTACTGATCCTAGAAGGCTTTTTCAACCTCAGTGATTCTATGGCTTGAAGGCCAAGCATAGCTTGGTCTTTTTAACTGCATTAAGTTTTTCAGCAAAGTTAAAACCTAAGTCTTCTAGTTCCCTTAACAGTCTTTTTTAAATCCATGAAAGGAAATAGCAGCAATTTCTGCTCTGCCATTATGACACCTGAGTTCAAACTTTTGCAGTTAAGTCATGTGAAACAGAAGCCTTGCAGAATATACATTTGACAGTCATAATGCCACAATACGATAAAAGTTAATCATGTTTTGGCATCCCATAATCCTAGCTAGAGCATCTGCCATCTGTCCTAAATAGGCAGATGTGATACGCACACATGCTGCTAATTGGTATCACACCTCTACGGAAGAAAGCACAAGAAGGCACCGCAGAAAACCCTATTAAATCAGCACTGTTGTGACACATAGAGAAGTTCAGGAAGGTCCAAATGAGGTCACTCAACATTGCCATATGCAGTGTGAATGATCACATACATATTTAGGGATGCATTTAAAAAGCCATGAGTTATCAGAGAAACCTTGAGAAATGCTCAGGTGCAGCTGATGGTTTCAGAAATGATCACCTGATTCTGAGACAAACAAATATTTATTAGAGATACCATAAAAAAAAAAAAAAGGAAAAAATAGGAAAAAAATGAACCTGGACAAGATATTGCTCGTAGTGAAGCAAAAGCTCTGAGCTGCATGTGGGACCCCTGCAGCAAAGGCTGGAAAGGACAGCCTAAGATCCATTCCAGCACCAGGAATGCTGAAGCACTGCACTGTATGAGCAGGCTTAGGCTTAAGTGCAGACCATGGCAAAGGGGTCTAAAAATGGTGTTAATTACAGCCTCTCTGCAAAATAAATATGAAAATGAAATTCTCTATTCTGCATTCAGATTCTCACCAAAATGACTGTGTCTATCTAGGCTCTACATCAAAAATATCAACAGGATTGTGTTGTACAAATGGAATTGTTTAAAGCCTTCTGATTAAACGGTATGAAAAAAGAATCACAGGTAAAGCTAATCTGCAGCTGCTAAAATGCTTGCCAACAGCATATCCCTAAATGATAAGTGCTAAATTCAACTAAGATTATTTTATCATGCGTTCTTCACATTTTTTTTTGGTAATGTACTTTCCCAGATGATTTTTTAAGGTCATCAGTTACAAACTGCATTGTGCATTGCACTTCGTGAAGTCAGCCACAGTGACCTCTGTGTGAAAACACACACGCAGAAACACATCTCTCATTCCTCGTGAGAAGACTTTTTTCCTTCCCACTTGAGCACATTTGCACCTAAGTATTAAAAAGTAAAGTAGGAGACTTTACTCATTCTTTCACTCTTTTTGTTAATGTTAAAGAGCACTAACACATGTAGGGTCTAGCCAAAGAGAGCAGAGACACTTTCAGTGGACATTTTCCAGAACTGTTTCTTGTGCAACCTTATGGAGCCAAGGGAGATTTCAAACAGATGACTGAGTCACCTGTAAGATTAACACAGAACTCCAAGGATTGGAAACATTAGAAAAAGTAAAGTGAATGGGGGTGAGGGTGGGGCAAATTGCACAATAAGCAAAGATGAAGAATAAAATATATTTAAGTCAGCAGAAAGGGAAGAAAGAGAACCTACTTAAAAGACTTAGGGTAGGACATAACACTTATGGCCAAGAAGTCGTTACCATCACAATTTACATTTTCCCCAAACACTTCCATATGGAGCTCTACATCTCTATTAAGCCTAAATATTTGGTTCTCAAGGGACAGCAAGGTACAGAACAGAGGAGAGTGGCACCAGCAAACGGCAGAGGCTCTGAAAGATGGCAACGCTACGCATCCCCATCCCTTTCCTCCTTCCCTGAGATATCCATGCATCTAAAATGGAAACAATTCTCTTTCTTCACCAAGTGCAGTGATCACATTGCCTCTGACCATGTGAAGAAGTATGCAGAAAATAGTTTCTCTGCACGAAGTCCAGAATTTGGCAAATGAAATGTATGAGTTCATCTCAAATGAAAATTTTGAAAATTATATTTAGCATTTCAAGGACAGACTACAGCAGAAGAGAAAGCTGTAGGACTATTCACCAGGAAAACAAGCATGTCCTAAGACAAAGGTGATTTGTAACATTAAAAAAAAATCTTAATAGTGCAGTGCCCAAAAGATTAACTTATATGAACGTGTAATCTGATTCTAGTCTCATAAACAGGAGCAATCCAAATTGAAAGACTGAATTAATAGTTCCTATGAAAAATGAAATTTAATTTTTGCAGTGAATCCAAATCAACACACATTTCCTTCCCCTTGTAAAATGGCAAACTGGCAGTCTCAAAGATGATATTAATTAGAATGATCCATCTCAGTGGATCAGTTGCAAATTATTTTCTCCTGACACCATTATATTCACTGTACTATCATTCAGATGCCAATAAGAGAACATACTGCAGCACTTATTTATTCTCTAAGACAGAAATCCAAGATCATGATAAAGAAATGTTCTAATGGTCTGTAAATTTTGATCAAGTATTTATTTTCATACACAGAATGCAATACTCTTTTTCCTGGGTCAGAGAGCCAGTTATACAATAAATCTACAATAGTAAGCCATGACATTATATAGGCCATTGGGCTGTCCCACAGTCCAGCCTGAAATATGCTGTAAACAATGAAAAATAATTCCTTTGCTCTGCAGGTAAGCTAAATATAGATTGCTGTGCCTGCAACGAGAATGACCTTAACTGGAATACACAGACATTTATATTTATTATTTGGATTGTTATTTGGCGAAGATTTTATTCACAAGGGAAGAAAAATTAATCTTAACAATGAGGGTCAGACAGGATATCTTGTCATTTAACACATGCAGCCAGTCTAAGGAGAAAACAGGCTTCCTTGGTTCCACAGGTCTGGCCACCAAATCACAAGTGAGAACACGGTGCTCAAAGCCAGAGAGAAAGTGAACCCTTCATAAAAATCAATAGTTTTCCGTCTGCTGGTCAAGCACCAACCTGAGGCGTGAGATTCACGTTCTGTTTTTGGTGTGAAAATGAAGCATTAGAGACTTGAAGCCAGGTTTTCTACACTTCAGAAACGTCCTGATCATTTCAGTACTATCTATCCTGAGAAGGACTGTTCCTTTCTTCTAGTTCTACCCCTATGGTCTATGTTATGCACAAAATATAACCTACTAACTAAAATTAAACGAAATTCAATATAAAGACATAAAAATACACTAAATTAAAGTCAAATGAATGCATGGCATTAAAAAGAACAAACTAGGCATCCAATAAGGAACTGGCTAAAGACACACAACTTCTTGAATATACCCATGAATCCCTTCAGATGGGAAGGCCTGAACAATCCAGGTCAATCCTTATTTTTTTCTTTCAAAAGTGTTAATTTTAAATAATCCTCACAACAGAGAGGCTAATTACTGTATAATAAAGGTTTCATACCATGGTTTGAACATACCTTATTTTGTTAAGACCTTGCAATCTATTATGTGATTGAATTAAGATATGTACCTGCCTTTTCTTTTTCTTTCCTTAGAGAAATAGCACAATTCCTACAGAATGGACAGAATAAACTTTAAAAAGAAAACCAAAAAAAAAACTTATCTGTCAGTTTTCTTTAAAAATGTTGCAACTGTTAAAAATAAGTAGAGCAAGTAACCAGAAAGGAAATGATGTTCAAAAAGCAGACAAAGAATAGTAAAAAAAGGGGGTTTTTACATTATTTTCTGTAGAACCAGGCCAGCTGAAACCCTCTAACATCATAGAGAAATTATAGTCAGACTTTTTAAAAATCGTATTTATGATTGGTATACCCGCCATATTTTTCAGTATGTAAATTGTAGGTGCAGCTCTCTGAGACAGGGAAGTACTGTTATTCTCTTGGTGTAAATGGCATAGATTAGAGGTCACAGCTACAAGACCCTGAGACATTGCCCAGGTTTAGATAACAAAACTTGCAGCTAATTTGTTGCCTCAAGTGTTTCAGGATCCTTTAGCCTTGGAGAAATTAAATGGGGACACTTCAGTAAATCCTCTGTAGGAAGCACAGAACTAAATGAGGCTTTTAGCATTTAAAAAGGAGTTATGTGGATTTGACTTAAATGCCTCATCCATAATCATGCTGGCACAACTGAATTATCATTCCTCTCCTGATACAGGTGGTTTGCCTTCTTTGTCTTTCCTAAAAGGTAGGTCATAAAAAGAAATAAAAATTAACAAGATGTGTTAGTAAAGTCATTCAAGCCACCCAGACCTATGACAGCACCTGAACTAATGACAATTTCCCTTCCCTCAACAACAGAACAATTTTCTTTAATTTGAAGGTGTTCCCTTATTAAAAAAAAATAGAAGAAGGTTTCATGTTCTTAATCAATGCACACAGCCTAAGCAGGACTGTTACATAATGGTTTCAGACTACTGAATTCACTTAAAACTGAGGTTGGGTTTTGTATCCAAAGATACATAAATATATTATTGATAGTTACTTGGTATCAAATTTATTTGTGGCATATCCACACGTACATAAACATTTCACGCTAATACACGGGCTTTATGCTGTTCAAGGGATAAGAATTACCTTTGCCATCTGCCTTCATCTCCTTAACAACAAACTTTTGTCTGCAAACCACAAAATGCATTAGGAACTGTCTGTGAGTATCATCTAATAAACCAGATGTTTAACCAACTAACTGAACAATCATTTCTTTGCTGTTTGGAATTTAACCAACCAGAAAAACTGAAAAGCTTTGATTAGGTTTTTCCACAAAATACCTCTGTGATCAATGATTTACTACGGATGATAAATGAATATAGTCTTTCATTATGTATGGCATTCATCCGCCATGCAGAAGATTTTGAATAACTGGAAAGTGATTTCATACCATATTCAAAGCCTCACACAGCTAAGGCACAGATGAAAGCCACATTCAATACTTGAAAAAACAAATGAAAACAAGACCCTTGCTTTATATTATGCCTGCCCAAGATTACCATCTTTATAAGTAAAAACCCTTCAAAACTCTTCTTGAAAACATCTGTCAGGGACTGGACTCAGATAGATAAAAATATCTAAGAAATCAATAAAAAAGGACTAAAAGATGTAAGATTTATGTCTGCTATCATGGTGTTTGGTGCCCTTCAAGAGGCCATTTGTTAAAGATGGCAATTATAACAACAAATGAGGTAATCGTAAGGAGAAGTGCAAACTCACTCCTAAGTGGCTTAACAGGTTTGCTCGATGTGTCTCTTCCCACTTTCCTCCCCACAAATATTACAGGCCCAACATTAAAATCTTTTGCTTCCATCTACTTAATAAAAGCAACAGCCCTGCACTCTTTTTCAAAAACTGTCAAATACGTTTTTCACTATATTACACTGAATATTTCCCAATTCAAAAGAGCAAAAAATTCTCAGAGAAATGAAATTTTTTGTTTCAAGCCCAAGCTAGAAGTACAATGGATCCTTTCCTTATCATGAAAAAGGCAAGCAAGATTTTCCAACCTGGCCCTGCAGAATCAAGACCATTTTTCAAATTGCAGCCAAACTTTCTGTGTTTATTTTTTTTGACAAAATTTAAAATACACACAGGAATTCAGACACTTGTCCAGTAATAATATCTGCATTGAATACTGCTTGTCACAGAATCCTCTCCTAAAAAGCTCAAGGTCACATCAAGCCAGTGCTTATCTACAGAGACAGAGTGCCTCTGCTGGGGACCCAAAACCCCTCAGTAATTCAGTGAGCTATTTGCTTTGTACCTGTTTTTATACCTGGTTTGAAAAAAATAACTGGAGCCACTCAGAGGTGTCAGTTAAAACATCCTTAACTACTACCAGATGGTCCACACAAACTATGTCCTCTGGCTTTATGGCAGGAGATAAACATGCCTCTCCTACTGTATTTTATATGATCTGCACACGTCACATTTTACAGATAAGAGCAATTTGACATGCAGTGCAATTGCCCACCAAAGTTCAAACACAGGAACATTTTCCAGAATAACCCTTCCTTAGCACGTTAAATATCATTTAGAACCCAGAGAAAGAATAGTTTTAAAAGTCAAACAGGCCAGTCTCTGGAGATATATAAAGTCGCTGACTAAAAAATGACAAATCTTTAAAGTTGCCCTATCAAACAGAAAGTTTTAGTCTTGTGTTGAATATTTTTTTTTTCTGAAGAGAAAACTCTATGTAGTGTAATTATGACATTATGGCATATGTACCACCATGTAGATTTAGCATTCTGAATGAGTTTCTCGTTCGAGTTAAGAGAACCCACACGATAAAAAAGTACTAAGGAGTCAAATGTTTTTGTCCACAAGTTATTAATGCAACTTCATAAAGTTTCAGCAGCCAAAGTATTTGTAATTTAGTAGGGTTTGGGTGAGCATCTTTCAGACTACAGGGTGTTTATTAGCTGCAGGAAACACCCCTTGACTACAGACGGTACCTGACCCATCAGTGACATTATTATTTATATGTGGAAAACGGAAACGTTTTTCCAATGGAAAACCAGGAGCGTGGTTATTTTCTATATAAAATAAAATTATGTATAGAAAAGAACAGCATTCACAAAAGGCCCTACTACATCTGAGTGAACATCTCTTCTCCATACTTTTTTTTTAAAACAGGCAATTGCATGAGAAGCCACCCATGCTCTTCCACTCCCTGCCAAACCCAACAAAAGGGAAAACTTTGAGAATTGGAATATTGTGAAACAATGGTAACTCCAACTGGTAGCACAGATCTGACATGCTTGCTGCCAGAACATACTGGTCATACATACAAGACTTGCTTGATTCCATTTTCGAAATAATGGCAGCAGAAAGCAACAATCAGGAAAGCCATTACGTCCCATTTAAGATCATTTTGTGGATTGGAATTAGTCTCTGACAAGACGACCCTATGAAATTTGAGGAATACATTTGCTTCTCTTGAATTCCTAATCATAAATCAACTGAACTGAACTCAGCTATGTGTTTCTGATAATTCTGTTCTGAATTCAGGTGAAAGAAAGGCAGCGCAGTTCACACTGCCTGTAGGCAGTGCTACAAAATCCTCCCCATCACATACACACAAAAGGAGCAGAACAGGTCATTCTGATTGTATTCTTTCTTATTTCAAAGGAACTAATTTCCAAAGACTAAAACCTTTAGGAGGAAGAAAGCAGAGGTTGCCTGCTCAGCAGCTCTGCTCCAGGAGCCACCCCACTCTCCTCCTCTGTGACCTTCAGCCTGTTATTGCAGAGCATCATCCCCCCCAGTGCTGCTGGAAGAGCAGCATTGTAAAATCAGCACAGCCTTCTCGGGCCTGGAATTTTGTGGGGTGAAATTATCAAGAGACATGCAATAATGGTGGCAGTGCAAACACTAAAGCCATTCAGGTAATAAAATAAATATACCTTTGTCACTTTCTGCAGAAAGCAGAAATCATGTATTGTCAGGCTCACTTATTCATTATGTCTTTCTTCAGAGAAAAAATATTGAGAATTTTTATAAAGTGAAGCTATGCTAATGAAACATGCATTAAACATTGATTACAAGGAAAATTAGGATATTCTAATTTTCTTTTTAGGACTGAGCTTCTAAAATATTAATATACCAAGTAACAACAAAGCAAATTTTAGCATTTCCATCCACTGTCATGCAGGATTTGAGCCCCTTTCTAGAAGTAGGATATAAAGGCTCCTTGTGTTGTGGAACACAGAGCAGAAACGTGCTGGCTTTGGCTGGAGTAGAGTTCATTTTCTTCATAGTAGCTGCCACAGAGCCACATTTTGGATTTGTGCTGGAAGCAGCGTAGATAATACGGGGATGTTTTCCTTACTGCTGAGCAGTGTTTGCACAGATTCAAGGCCTTTTCTGCTTCTCGCACTGCCCCATGCCATTGAGGAAGCTGGGGGTGCACAAGCAGCTGGGAGAGGACACAGCCAGGACAGCTGACCCCAACTGACCTAAGAGACATCCCATCCCACAAGGTGTCATGTTGAGCAACATAAAAAAAGGTGGGAGAAGAAGAAGAAGGAAGAGAGTTACGTTTGGAGCGATGATGTCTGTCCTCCCCAGTAATCATTACGTGTGATGGAGCCATCTCCTGCTGGGGGTGGCTGAACACCCGCCTGGCAACGGGAAGTGGTGAATTCATTCCTTGTTTTGCTTTGCTCACAGCTTTTGCTTTCCCTATTAAATTGCCTTTTTTCCCCACCCACAGGTTTTCTCCCTTTTACCCTTTCAATTCCCATCCCGTCACTGGGGGACAAGGAGCAAGCAGCTGTGTGGTGCAACAGTCTGGGGTTAAACCACGACAAACAAGAAGAGAGGCCTTGTGTCAATGACCTCTGAGGCTGAGTGGTGGGTATCAGCCAAACCACAGACATGCCAAGGCCAGGATGGGTACACTATCCAAGACATGCTCAGCTTCATCATTTCAGCCTCAAGGGTTTTACTATTTTTCCTCCTTTGTTAGGGCTTTAATGCTAGTAGCACCAGAGAGATCCAGAGGCAAGACTCTGCAAGACGGTGTGGAGCAAGTCTGCAGAGAAACAGGGGCTGCTGGAAGAAACATGGTCCCTGCTACTCTCCTGTAGTTTTCCACCTGGGCAGACAAGGAGGAAAGTACTCAGCAAACCAGAAGAATTTTCAGGGCTGCCTCTGGAACAG
>VZRS01008388.1:527492-761289 GCA_013398055.1 Ifrita kowaldi
GATAATACGGGGATGTTTTCCTTACTGCTGAGCAGTGTTTGCACAGATTCAAGGCCTTTTCTGCTTCTCGCACTGCCCCATGCCATTGAGGAAGCTGGGGGTGCACAAGCAGCTGGGAGAGGACACAGCCAGGACAGCTGACCCCAACTGACCTAAGAGACATCCCATCCCACAAGGTGTCATGTTGAGCAACATAAAAAAAGGTGGGAGAAGAAGAAGAAGGAAGAGAGTTACGTTTGGAGCGATGATGTCTGTCCTCCCCAGTAATCATTACGTGTGATGGAGCCATCTCCTGCTGGGGGTGGCTGAACACCCGCCTGGCAACGGGAAGTGGTGAATTCATTCCTTGTTTTGCTTTGCTCACAGCTTTTGCTTTCCCTATTAAATTGCCTTTTTTCCCCACCCACAGGTTTTCTCCCTTTTACCCTTTCAATTCCCATCCCGTCACTGGGGGACAAGGAGCAAGCAGCTGTGTGGTGCAACAGTCTGGGGTTAAACCACGACAAACAAGAAGAGAGGCCTTGTGTCAATGACCTCTGAGGCTGAGTGGTGGGTATCAGCCAAACCACAGACATGCCAAGGCCAGGATGGGTACACTATCCAAGACATGCTCAGCTTCATCATTTCAGCCTCAAGGGTTTTACTATTTTTCCTCCTTTGTTAGGGCTTTAATGCTAGTAGCACCAGAGAGATCCAGAGGCAAGACTCTGCAAGACGGTGTGGAGCAAGTCTGCAGAGAAACAGGGGCTGCTGGAAGAAACATGGTCCCTGCTACTCTCCTGTAGTTTTCCACCTGGGCAGACAAGGAGGAAAGTACTCAGCAAACCAGAAGAATTTTCAGGGCTGCCTCTGGAACAGAGCATCCCAACAAACAGCACAGATAGGGGCTCCTGCAGGTACAACTGCCAGCTGAGTGCCCAAAAAGCACTTTGAAACTGACAGTTCTGCATTTCACCCAGTCTTCAACTTGTCAAAGAGACAGCACTAGTGTCTTTATGATTTACAGGTTAGTTATATTTCACTGTCAGAAAAACTACTCACTACTCACTTCAGTCTCATCCCTCTACCTCTCTTGATACCGTGTTCAATTCTCTAAACATCTGAGAAACCACAGGCTTTGTTGTTTCAGTATAATGCTATAGTAGCATATTCAAATACTGTTTATATTGTGGCACAGAGGCAGACAGCTCAACAGAGATTACTACTCACAAATTTAGTGAGCTTTTTGGTAAAATTTGGCAGCCCGAGGTGTGTTCCATGATGTAGCAGTTATTTTATGAGGATTAACTGAGTTAGCTAATCTAAGGTTACCTTGGACATTTCTTCATTCCCTTTGTTACAGACTATTCTAAATAAAATATTGCCGCCCTTGATATTTTCACACTGTTGCTATTTACTGGTATTTCTCTCCTCGTAACTGCACAGCTAAATAACTACATTTATATAGAAATTGATTGCTCAAAAGTCAGACTGGCCCTGCAGTGAAACAGTTTATCTCACTTTTGTGCATGGAATTGATATTTGAAAATATTTATACTATGACTGGAGTAATTACTCTATAAACTCATTATCATTATACGTTTACCTATGCCTGTAATGAGGTGGATTTTTTTTCCCCAGTTGTAAGTATGTGATAAGTTCCTTTAAACATCAGTACATAGATCAGAAAATAAAAAATGACCAGTCTTACTTTTTCCAATAATACCAAATAACCTTTTCCTTCTTGCTTGTCTTAGTAAAGACTACTGCCTCTCACATCAACCCCAAATGAGACACTCATTAATTTTATTTATTTTTACCAACCCAGTGTGTTTCTAAACAGAAGAGAATAGCTCTGAAAAATATCCTCATCATGTTTTACTTATTGCTGAAATATGTCGGCTCTTCCTTTATTTTAGAAGTTTTTGCCCCTTTACTCCCCCCTTCACTACTTAAATGATCTATATGGTAAATTTAATTTGGATCCTATCCTGCTAAGATGATTTATAGTATATTTTTCATACAAAACAATACTTACATTTTGAAAAATGGAAAAAGCATAAAAACTGTTTTAGAAGTATGTTGTTCCATTTTACAAAGAAAAAAATAACATTCAGTAACATAATAATACCTTATTACATCCACTTGAGGAGCTGAAACCCACAGTTCTCCAGCCGAAATATGTTCCTACCACGTGTTTAGTGGGGAAGGAAACTTCTCAAAACATATGACTAATACTTTAAAGAAATTGGAAAGATAACCAGCATAGAGTGAGGGAGTCTATGCACTTGTAGTTTAAAATACTCTCAATTTACTTCACACAAGTCTGAGTTCAAGATTTATAAAGAACAAAACATCGACTGCACTTAAACTTGGTATTGCTTTCAATTTATTTTGTGCTAAACAACCTGTAAGCATTCACATGGGACTTACAGTGAAATGGTTTCATTTGATTTGATACAAGACTTTTTAATTGGACTCCGATGCAATAGACATTAATACAGCTGTGTTACCAACATGAAGTTAGCACAATGACTAAACATCCGAAGCCTTGAAAACAACATTAAGGAAGACACACACTGCTGTCCTTTTCTTTTATACACTGATTGAACTTCTTAAAGATTGTGCTATTGATTTAAATCCATGGGTTTTAAATCCATGTTCACATGAAGTTGTTTCTAGTACTGCTCTGGAGTTAAAAAAAAAACAACCCCAAATGAATGAAAGCAGATATCTCTGGGGCAAAAGTTAAACCTGAGCTAGAAATCAGCATTTTAAAGTCTCAGGTTAACATCATCTAATGTAACTCATAAAATTACGTACTTAGGCTTTGTCTTAGTCATTTTGACATGTCAGCTCCTGGCTTTATCATTTAACTTACCCTAATTACAAGCTAAATGTTAAAAAAAAACAAACAAAAAAACCCCCAACAAACCAAACACTGAACAACCAAGAAACTTAAACCCATCTTGGTTTCTAATAATAGGAAATTGACATTATTCCACTAATTTTAGAATATATTTCTTGCATTACAAAGCATATGGCTATTACACAAAAGTGATCTAAGTATATCTGCATTAATTTTTGCACTCAAGACAGGTAAAAATGTTTTGTGTATTCCAAACAATGCTTTTCAAGAGTCTCATCTTTTGATGGTGATCATAAACCCAAGAAAATTGTTCCTCTTCATCATCTACAAAAATATCTTCTTGGCTTCATAAATAATGGTTTTCACAGATATTAAATATAAAATTATGCCTTATTTAAACAAACTCAACCTGCAAAGATTTACAATTTAATATAAAGGCTTCTGTCTCTAGAGCCGTATCACAGAAAATTAAATCCATCAATCCTGAATTTTTTTTTCCTTTGAAACTTCAAAATCTACTCGAGTCGGGAAAAAAGTTTCAAGTAATTAGAAGAGTTCTGCATATCTATCACTGCTAATAACCTGAGTCCCCGAGTGCTATGGAAGGGAATCCATGAAGTAAATAAGCAATACAGGTGTGTCCGGAAAGAATTGCTGTCTGCAGCACCTTCCTGGAGCTCGCTTTTGTTAGGCCAAGGCTTTTCTCCCCTCCTTTCCCTCCACCTGCTGTAGTAACCTTTCATCAGTTCTGAGAGTTGGGGAAAGAGAACCCCCACACCAACCCCTTCTCACCCAACACAGAACAAAACCTCCACAAATTAGATCAATTCTAGAGAAGCAACCTTTACTGCAGCCCAATATATTCTCTAAATCTCAGTATAATTGTTAACAATTAACAGATGAGAGCAAAACAGATTTCCAGATCTGAAAAAAAAAAAATAAAAAAAATCCTCTGCTTTGTAAGTAAAGTGCTCACATGAATCATGGAAATCAATCACAGAGGCTCCTTTACTTACTAAAGAAAGATCTAGGATCTCTCTCTCTCTTTATGTATAAATATATTTTCTCCCCTCCATGCCCCAGAGCTTGAGGAGGTCTGGTTTCATCACCATTGCTTTCAAAATAACTCACCTCACTTAGAGCTATAATACAACGACTAAATTACATAAATGAAATGCCTCGTATGAGCTGATTATATTAGTTCCATTTTTTCCCTTTTTTATAAAAACATTTGAGGACTTTTGACCTTTTTATCCTATTTTGATTGATACAGTAAATTGCACCCTGAGGACATAAAAAATAGGAAGCATGAGCTAAAGCAGAGACAGAGGCAAAGCAAAAGATTGCATACAGCTTGGAGAAAGCAATTTACAGCTCAGCAGATGGTTGTAAAAAACAAGCCATTTTTCTCGAGTCTAGCTGATGTGATCTGTACTAATTCACTACTGGAAAGCAACTACCAAACCCATCAGTACAATAAGGGTATTTGTAAAACATTGCAACTATTTTTTTTCAACCACCTCTTTTAGAGGCTTACTGAATTCTTCCTCAAGACACTTATTTCAACAATCACCCATAGCCTTTCTGTACGTTCCTGCTATCTCTGTATACAGAGCTGTGGATTTCAGAAAAAGAAAGGACTTTGATGATCCATAAAAGGGAAGCAGCACTAGTTAGATTACAATGAAAGTACAGAAAACCATTTCTGAAGTTCACTGTATACAACTGAGCTTATCCAAGCCTTAGGCCTTCCTTGGGAAGAAGGAACATGCACACAGGACAAAGGTTTCTCAGAAAAAAAACAAACAAACAAACATGTGGAAATGAAAATAAGAATTAGTCTCAGGACTGCTCTTTCAATATAGAGCCTTAGCTTTTTTTCACCTCCACCAGGAGGTGGAAAATCCAGTCCAGCCAGGATTCAACCATTATCTTAGTAAAACAGGGGAATCAAATTTATTGCATAGCCTGTCCACTATTTATTGCATAGCCGCCTCCTGTATTCCCAGGAGGAAAGGATGCTCTCTCTGGGTTTCCATTCACAGGAGAGGGTCTGTGTGTACCTGTGCATAGCATGTGATGACACCTGGGCTTTAGCTGGGCTCATAAACCATCCTGCTCCCCTACCTGCAGCAGGACTAAAAGGCAGCTGGGATAACCACTGCTCTTTTCTACAAAACTGAAGCTTGCCTAGCAATCGAATGCTAACGTAATGCAAGTATCACATGCTTTAAGCCTGTTTTTCATGCCCATCTCCCCACCACACTTGTAAAACTTTTAAAACTCATGCTGACTTCCAGCCACTGCAACTGAGACTACCCAACAGCTCAGCACAACCTCGTTTATCTTCAGGAGGACAAACAGCAGTGCTCTCAAAAGACTTTTTACACTCTAATCCCCTTATCAGTTTAGCACTCACTCTTTCCTCCCCAACCTGCCACATATGTTTACGTAACCCCTAGATGTCCCAACGTTTGCCTAATTCAATTTTAGAAGGACAATATTACCCCTTAAGCATTCTGCTTTACTTCCAGATACAGCCACAAGAGCTGCCGTCTGGTGGTGGGATTTCAGTTAATTAAATCAGTGTTTCAGGATTTCTGGCCATCTGCTGAGATGATAAAGCTTCCTTGCTCCAGCAGAGAGGAAATGTGCCCAGCTGAGCTGTACTTACCAGTACGATACCTCTTGAGTGAAACCAGTTCTTCATTCTCAGCTTTCGTGACAAGCAGCCTGGCAAGACCTTCCTGAGAGGAAGCAGCTCAGGACAAGGCTACTCAGGCTGTTCTGAAGCAGAATTCATGCTATGGCCACCTCGACATTTTGGCACACCAAGAGCACTGTATTTAACTTGAAAAGCTTGCAGATCACAGGGGCAAACCTCTGCAGGTGGAATGAAATCTAAAAATTAAAGCATATTGTGGATTGTGGACCCACATCTCTCATGAGAACATCAAGTTTTGGGAATCCAATAAAAATGCAAAGATGCAGACAGAGTCACCAGGGCTATGGTCTGATTTTAATGCCTGTACACTGTGCTGTGGGGCTGAGCACTGACACCACTCAGAACTCTCAATACTTGCATTAGATTTCCTTATGTGCTGCAGGGTGAAGCAGGCTCCCTTCCTACTTGGTGTGAGACAGAGCCCTCTTCCTAAGCCAAATAAGTTTAAGAAAGAAAACTACAGCTGTAGAGAGAACACAAGACTGTTTTTCTTCTGTTTTTATGCTAGCAGTGTACTAGTTGATTGGTACTCTATTACTTCTGTTTGCCTGTTTATGCACCTACTTGAGCTCTCAGTAAACACAGGTTTCACAACTATAAATAAAACATACATGAAATATGTTGCTGTCTACAGTTTCAACTCCCTCTGCATCTTCTTAATCTTCTGCATTTTATGCAGCCTATGTTCTGTAAACACAGATCCTGGGGCAGTTCAATACTCTTGTGGATGCTCCAGCAGAAGAGGACTGCTGTCATCTCTGACTATTTTAAAACTCTGAACAGATGTAAGACTGCACAACATAACAAACAACTTCAGACGAGTAAGATGAGACGATTTTTCCAAGACATTAATAAAATTCAACTATGTTTTTTTTAAAATCCTGTAACTATTCCAAAGCCCAAAACTGAATTTTTACAATGTGGATATTCTATAGCCTACCTGAATTTTTCATTGCCCCTAAAATATTATTCCTTAGTGTCCAGGGCCCATAGGAATTATATTAATGTCTTCTTAAATATACAATATCACTGAAGGTCCCAAAATGACGGTTTCAAAATTTTTTATTTAAACCATGAAAGAAACCCCCTTTTTATGCATCTGAATTATCAGTCCTTATTTACAGAGCTCTAATACGTGAAAGTCTAACAGTCAATGGAACTGGCACCTGGTCTCAGAGGCTGATCCTGTCACACTCTGAACTTACTTTCTTGCTCCAAAGAAGCACTCAACCACATCGAACTTTCAGTGTCAAGTTTCAGTAGAAGCACTCCCACATCAAAACTGATGTGAATTTTGGGAATGCTGGATGAGTAACATCCCTTACATCACAAAACATTTCCTAATAATGAACTGTATCCCAGCCCTCTACTAGACAAACTACAGCTTCCCTGAGGAAAAAACAGCTCCAGAAACCCCTCAGATTCTCAAAAGTCGATGCAAACGTGTCCAGCACCCATTTATCCTGAGAAGTGCATTGTACACATTGATACAGACAGGGAGCTTCCCACTGCTTCAGAGAGGCAGCACAAGACTCCCATTAACAACAAACCCTCAGTACAACTGAAGTCATACCTCTAGGACTTACACTTAATCTAGGATCTAACTGGACTGTATTCTAGGCCCTTAATCTAAGACTTAAGTGGGTTGGAGTTCACAGCTATTTCCTTACATATTTCTGAATTTTCTCTCAGGAGAATAACCTGGGATTCTAATATTTATTTTGCAATTTACCTTGCTCAGGTAAACCAGGAAATTACCATCATTGTAGTCTAAGCTCAGCCACTTTGAAGTGCTTGATCAGTAATTTTTTATTTTTCATAACAGAAAAAAAAGTCATTTTTACATGTTTTAAGTGAAAGAATACGCGTATTGATTGAAAAAAAAATGATGAATTGATTGAAAATATACCAAGATAGCATCACCAGGCCTAAAATATAGAAGTTTAAACTATGCAAAGGATTTTAAGTCTTGTGAACTCACTCAGTGAAGTTGGTTTCAGTACGAATACATGGGTATGGAAGCTCAAAAGTGCACACTATTTTTGGGCTGTAAGAGAGTGTCACAGAACACATTTCAAGCAAGTAACAATAAACTCGACCATATTGAAAAGATTAAATTCCTAAGAATGCTACAACTTTTTATAGAGCCTTTTATTTACAAAAACCTGGGTTTTTTTGAGAATGCTAACATCATCACTTTTTGCATCTTTTGGTAACAGAGATTTACCCTGCTGTATATAATTTTAAAAATTATAAAATATTATCTATTTTTATAGTATTTATATATAAAATGTCACATATCATAAGGTTCATGCCACTGTGGCTTCTAGGCTACCAGAGGCCCAAGAATAAGTATCAACAGATTTTCTTCATGAAGGCTGATATCCAGAAACGAGCTATAGTCCATTAGACATACACAGAAAGACAGCAAGAATATTAAAATATAAATACCTAGAATAAGGGTGGAAAGCAAAATCAAACACTGGACTATCATTTTCAGCTGTGACTGACCAAAAATTGCACAGTTAGCTGACTTTTGTAAAACAGTAATTTAAAAATAAAATAAAATCTGAAGGTGCCTGCAGCATGCCCCAGTGATATCTTTATCATGGGCTGGGAACCATCTGGAACACTTCCAGGAGATCACGTGCCAAGAACAGCTGGATAGGAACCAGCCACCCAAACACTTCCAGTAATTCAAGCATGCATTCATACGTTTTCATTGCTTTTTAAAATATTTATTCATGTCTTAAATGAAAAAAAAAAAAAAAATCATGTCACAGACAGCTGGATTCCTCCCTCCCCCTGCCCAAATTTACATCATTGAAAGATTTGCTGTTCTTTATTCCTTTTCAAATGCAATATGGACACACAAAAGTGCAAATTTAACACATAGAGGATGTTATCTAAGCAGAAAAGAACAGTGGGAGACCTCCCTCTTCCAGATAAATCTGGGAATAACTAATGATGAAGATTTTTTTCTCATTCTGGTTTCAATTAATCCTCTATTCTGCTAGGAGCCACTATCAGTGCAGCAATCCCCTTGTTCATTAACTCCCAAAAGATCATCATCACCTTAGGGAGAATGAGACACTCTGCTCTCTGCCTCAGCACCAGCCTGGAATCACAGTGAAAAATGCTGCACGGACTGGTTCTCCATTGCTACTCTAAAATTATCACTTGTCTATAAAGAAAACATATTTTGTCATTTACTCCCTTTCTTAGGAGTGACAGCCATGTTTTAAAATGCTTTCTGAGGAAAAAAAAAAGTATCAACAATAAATTCTTTTATATGCTTCACAGTTTGGTTACTAACTTTTTCAATCAGAAGTCTCCAACTCAGAAGTTCCACCTACGTATTGGGCTGCAGAACATCCTCTCAATTTTTTCCCCCAAGCCAATTATGAATTTATTGATGTTCTTGCTCTATAAGAATTTGTAGAGAGTCACAAAAGAAGACCAGGCTGATTTATGGATTCCTGAAGTCTGGAGTTACCAATGTGGACAGCAGAAGACAAAGAAAAGAATTGCCTCACTGGCAAATGCTGCTGGCAGAAGGACTGATGTGGCCACCAGATGTGGTCACCAGAGCCAGCATCTTCTTTTCTCCTTCTCAGCACTGATTTTCTTGAATAAACTACTCGAATATCAGTTTTGCCTGTATCAGTGTTTTCATTCAGCCGCAGGTTTGTGTTTTCTTTTAAGTTGTGTGACAATGTAACAGCCCCAATTATTTAAATGACACAGGTACCTCAATTTAGAGGATACAACCATTATATCAATGCAATTTCCAGATGGATACACTGAAGAAAAGTAAGAAAACAAAAGAAACTGTGTGCCTAACTTGAACTCCATTCGCTTAAAATAGCTGGTATATATGCCCTAAATTTTGACATTAATAAGAGACAGAAAATAAAATGTTGCATTCATACTTGTCTCTGAGCACCTGAAGTTTATCATTTGCCTGCTTTTTTAAAAAACAAACAAACCTGTGTGGATGAAAGGACAGTGAAAGTAGGAAGCTTGTTTGGGCAAAATACAATTTCTCTGTCTACTGCAGTGCCATATTACTGGAGGCAAATTAAATGAAAACCAAATGCAAATCAAACTGGAAATAAAGGAAGACTGACACCCAGTGATCAGGAGAATCCCCTTTTCCAAGGGTTCCCTAGAATTTCACCACAGACCCAAGGCAGCCGAGCCTCCCGTGCATTGCAGCAGAGCTTTGCATGCCTGGGTATGATGACAATTAATGGCAATTGCACCAAACACAGGCTGCAATATTAAATTGGCCTTTTGCCTATGGCAAAAGCATCACCTTTTTCACCAGCAGTTCTAACTGGAATTTAAACTAGCTGTCATATATATCTATGTATGTTCATATATATATACACACACTCTCTCTACATTTTGAAAGCACATAACTCTTACATATATCTCACAAAGACTGGAAAAAGGAGAAAAATCCCTTGTGTAAAGGACTAACGTGTCTCTGGCTTGCAAGCCATCAACATGGCTGAAAATGATTTAAAGACTTTGCAATTTTGCAGCAAGTGTGTACGTTTACATACACAACATCCATAAAAAAACCCCAAAACCACTGAACTGAGAAATATTACCCTATCACTGTCTTCAATAAAACATAAAAATACTTCATCCTGTATTCTTTCTTCTTGAAGATAACACTTTATAAGGAAAAAGTGCTCACAATTTACTCTGCAAGGCAAAATTGTCAACAACCACCCCTCACTACCTTTTGTTAAATAAACTATAGGTTCAAACAAGAAACCACCATGATGGAACGGTGCTTAATTGATTTCTCTAAGGCTGGTGCTAGAGTGCTAATCATAGTTTACTTATAAGAAAATGAAATGATTACATTTGGTAGAAGCAGCGTTCAACTGAACACATTCATAGCCTTTTGAGAAAAGGCAGAGAGAGAGAGGCTCCCTGGCAAGTAATGGGAGTTTCATGTCAGTCAACCCACCTTGAGGATCACCTCATGGTGCCTGCTTTACCATTTAATTTTCCAAAGCTCCCACAAACATAAGAGAAATAAAGGATTTCACGACGTCGAATCCTTGTCACTACACATGGATTGATTGCATTTCGGCATCTCTGCAACATGACACTGCTAAAAAGCAACAATGACTTCTGGATAATTAATTAATCCAAAGAAATGCATGAATAACTTCCTTCTTCACTGACAAGAAGCAGACCCACAGAAATTTAGAACATCCTAAACATCCTCAGTTTCCATCTGAAATAAATATTTGGCAATGATACAAAAGCTATAACTATTTGATTGTTTTGCCATTTCAGCTTTTATCAGTTTCTATCGATTATCACTTGGATGTATCAATAAAACACACCGCTGATTTGATGGTGGCTGTCACACTTCTGTGGTTTTATCATGAAACATTCTTCCCTATGCAGCACAGGCAGGGGTACGACACGTGCTGATTGAAAAGGACAGCAATGCCTGGAAAGTCACCGACATGGAACTGGTTAATGCTCCTTCTCCAGCTGAGAACCATGGGAATGTATTTTTCTAAAACTCCCACTGCATTCAGCATTAAAAAGAAAGTAAAGTAAAAATGTTATTCCCCATGGGCAGAAAGGGCTGTAATCATGCAAAGAATAGATTTTACAGTCAGAGCAACAATATTCGAAGTGAGAATGAATACCCCACTCTATTGTCCATGCACGTGATAAGAAAAATAAATGTTCTCAGATGAGATGAGTATTCAGACTTCTTTATATGTCAATGTTATTAACAGATTCAGAAGCTGCATTTTTTGGAGAGAAGATCCTGCATCCTGGCAGAATAATCCCTTTCAATATTACAGATCTATTTAATAAAGTTATTGTATATCTGGATTTCTACAAAGCATTTTATGTAACAGCACCTGACATACTTATTAAAACTTTCCTTGTGTGGAAATAACTACTCATATATTAGCCTGATTAAGATGTGCCTCAGACTTCTGTAAGAAAAATCATTCAGGTCTTCTGCATGACTGGCTGGCTCCTAGTTTTTGAGCTTGTTTGGGGAAAAAAAAGGGGGGTTACTGAGGCACCTTAAAAATAAATAAAAATAATTCTCAACATTTTGATGGTGAAAAATGATCATGGAAGAACTAAAGCAGATGTCTTAGAAGAAACCTGGAGCTAGGTTAATAAGAAATTACTAAAAATTTCAATTCAGATTGAATAATAAGATTTTATTAAATTTCAATTCTGAACAAAATTCAATTCTGATTAATGAACCCTTTTATAGCTCTGAAATAGAAAATAATAGCATTAAAAACCTGCTCTCTCCATTGGAACTACTGCACCGAAATAAGAGATATCACTCTAAAATCACGTAGACAATAATGGCAAAAACTACATGGGGAACCAATCTCTTTTCTTCCAGTAAGTTTCTCTGAGTTCTGTACTGCACAAATTCATAAAATTGGTACAAGGTTTACAAGACAGAATAATAATTATGTTTCATAGAAATGTTGGAAATAATCTATTGCTATATAAAATGAAACAAATCTCACTGCAGTTTAGCCAGCATTGTTTAAAGTTACACAAACATTTAAAAGACATTTACTTGATGCATCTTAGTCCAGTTTTAGATTACTCTTCTCACACTTCGTTTCCACCCAGGAAAAGCTGCTGCCAGAAACTTCCAACTCGTGTCAGAATTAGTCCTTCAGACTGGGCTTATGGAAATGGCTGAAAAATAATCTGATTTGTTCATCATCACACCCTGAGGACATTACAGAAAATGGGCACTAAAGGGTTATAATTGAAGCTTTAGTTGTCAACGCCCTTAGACAGGAATTTTAGAGAGACAAAAACTGTCACCAACTACCTCCAAAGCAGCTGATTCCATAAAGAAGAACATCTTAGCCCAAAAGTCAAATCTAATATGGAGAAATTTCAAGAGTGAGTCAAAGACTCAAAAAGTTGCATCTGTTGATAAGAAAAGCCACTGATGAGAGCAGATTACTACTGATCTGCCATGCCAATTAAAGCTGAAAACATACTTAACCACTGTGAAATAATCCCATATCTTCAAAATAAATTGCTTTCCTGAGTGAATATAAATTCAAAGTGAAGACTAATTTAAGATGATTTACTTTAGAATGCCTAGCACATTGATATTTTCTCTGTTTTTGGTAAATTCAGTCCTGTTAAAACACAGAAGGAAAAGGTTAATGCTCACATGTCAGCTGACAGATTAAATCAGCTTTGCATCAAATGGCAAAAAGAATGGTTCTGTGACATTTTACAGTCCAGAGAAGGAAAAGTTTCAATAATCAGCTCCAGCGAGAGCAGTGGAAGTGGGAGAGGGAAGGCTAGGTTTGGAAGAAAGTGCATGTGAAGAGGCACAAACCTTAGCAGATAATAGGAATTGTTAATGAAAGAAAGCTGTGCTTGAATCTCTTTGTTAGGGAAAGAAAATAAAGCGGTGGAAAATATGCAAGAAGAAGAAATGAAGGTACAAGGAAATAAAATTTGAACTTTAATGAAGAAAGGAGAAAAAGGAATCCATTGCAACACACAGGGCAGTAATCAATGAGAAGTCAATTTTCCAATATTTTGAACTGCAGATAGAACCCTTTATTTTAGCTGAGAAATATCGAGGACCAAACTCATTAAAAAGAAAAAGAATGGTCAAGGTCCTACATTAGTTCCACAGCTGTGACCTCTGAACAGAGACAGTAAAACCTAAGCAGAAACAATCTTTCATGAAATAGCTAGTTTTGCATTCAGAGATAGCTATATTTAGGAATCAATCAAAGCACAAGCTTTCTGAACGTAGATGGATCCCAGCTCCACCAGAACACAAACTGCTGCAAGATCAGTGCTGCAGCCTCAAGTGTCTCCCAGAATCACAGAATGGGTGAGCTTGGCAGGGACCACAGGGGCTCATCCCAGAGCACACTGCACAGGAGTTTCCGTGGATTCACGTCCCTTGTTCCCTTCACATTTTGGTATGCAAAATGACTGAATTTCCAGAGGGTACGAAATCCATTTTCAAAACTGAGAGTTTAAGACCACCTGGTGCAGAGAGCTTTTTTCCTTCCTACCTATTGCACACAACAGAGCTCAAGATTTTTCTATAAAAATAAGAATTTTGTAGAGGGCTCCTACAGAGCCCTTGCTGTTGCTTGGCTAAATTCGCCGCAGAGGAATTTCTGCACCCTTTAATAATCCCAACAGAAAGATGGACATGTGAGACAATAGGGTTTTGTCAAGGTTTATTTCCCTTTCTTACTGACATTCAATAAAATGAAAAAGTGACATATACTGGATTAAATGTCTTAATTGTACTGCATGGCTATGAATATTTTGGATTAAACATGTTATAAGGAGATAACAAAACAAGATACATCCCATATGAATGGACCCATCTCACATCTTATTTTTGTCATGAAAGTTCAAGAAAGTAATTATAGAAGACTTGGAAAATATACTTCATAGTTCTCCAAATCCTTCTTATTTACAATCTCTCAAGTCTGAGTATGCAATATCTTATGGAGCAATATTGCCAATTCTGCTAGTGTTTTTTTCTTATTTTTTAGCTCAAAGTAATGGAGAGTTCAAAAATTCTCACTGTGCTGTATGACCATTTCTAAGTACTTTAATTTCATTCAAAAATGTGTCACATTAGAATTCTTGGCTTTTACTTTCTAAGCTGGTACTCAAAGGCACATTTTTCATGCTATCATTTGTCTATCTTATCTCTTATTATTTTTATAATCTTCATTATTTAGAATTTTTTAAAAAAACATAGATTCAATTTTTACTGAATAGCTGTGAAAGCATTTCAATAAAGCTTTAAGAGTTTAGGTTTTTTTGAGTTATCTATATGAAAACAATAAACAGATATTAAAAGTCTTGGAAACACTGCCATAAACCCATAAACTACAAGATGTATCTTTTAGCAATAACGCTCCAAGGTCCCAAAACTAAACCTTACTCCATTGGCTAGAAACTAAAACCTGTTAGAGGTCAAGATATCCTGACTAGAAGGAAGAGTGCAAACAAGACAAATTCAACCCAAATGTGGCTTGGTAGTACAGCTGTAATCAGGGTGAGGTCGGGAATCCCAAGGGAAATTTGCTGTCAGTATGAACACTTCTGACACCAAATCTGTTTTCTGTTCCACACTAATTGCATTATCTCAACAGCTGTTTTTCCCACATTCTCTTCCTGAGAAAAGCTTGGCACTGTTCTGGTCCAAGAGGAATGACAACCTTCTACCTCTGGCTTCTGGAGTCAGCCAAGAGCAAGGATGTGATTTTTCTTTTTAATAGGACACCATAGAAGCAATGTTAGAAATCAACCAAAATAAAGAAAAATTACATGATTATATGACACACAAAAAGTAAATATGCTTTGTTTTTCCAGTTTATTGAATTTCTGCCTTACCACATTTTTTTTCTAAAAAAAATCATCTCTGACTTTTAATTTTGTAGTTTGCATTAACTGACATCATTATTAATATTATTTACCTCTTACTGCATTTCTGTTGACAAAATCAAGGCTCATTTATAACTATGCTCAATCCCATAGGGAAAAAAAGAGAAAAGGTTCTTAACTGAAAATGTGGTGACCTGACTAGAATATTTAAGGAAATTTTAACACAGTTTCTACGTCTCTATCACTCTAACAGGAAAATATGAGTTGGGTGAAAACACAGCTGATCAAATACAACTGTACTCGGAGGAAAATTTTGTGAAATATTCATCATTTATGCCCTACTTGCCCCCGAGAAAAGGAGTCACTTCACAGAATGAGTCTACTGCTCAACTTATCCAAATACCTCTGTAACCCAGGGGGAACAACCTGTTAATTGAGAAAGAAAAATGATATACACATCATACACAAACACCACCAGAATTCCGTGCTTGAGCCCACTCCAGCCAACTCAAGGAACAAAACACTGGAGCAACCACAGGACTGAGAGAGAAGCACATCTTACTTGGCCAGACTGTGAACAAAATATTATAACACTGGTGTCTTACAGTGCAACCTTCTATGGCTAAGAGCCTGAACTATCAGCACTTACAAGCAAAACAGTTGCTCTGTGAGCAATTTCATTAAGATTTCAGCCTTGCCCCCTCTGTTGTTGAATGAATAAAGGGCAGATCATTTTAAAACGGAAAGACAAAGTGAATGAAGTAAAAACAAAGTAAATCTTTAATTAGGTAAGTCCTCTTTTGTTGCCTGGTTCGGGCAAAAGCACTAGACCATATGTTTGAAGTGTCTAAATCTGCCTTCAGGTTTCAGATGAGTATGTCTCTGTGGGGCTGTTTCTGACAACGGCAACATTTTTTTTATGGCTTAGAATTTGCTTGCTGGAAGCCACCTGCTAATGACACCACTGCAAATTAGCAGGGTGCTTGGGAATTTGGGCACGGATTAAAAAGTAATTGAGAGGGTGGACTAAATCACAACTAGAAAGCATTGTGTCCACTTCAAGCTACTTCCTTCTTGTTTTGGAGATAATTTCTCTTTAGGACATTCAAGCCATCAAATAATGAGTGGAAGCATGGGCTGTTTTCAGTTCTGTAACTGAGCAGTTAGTAAGCTCCATTTCCAATTCCCTCTCTGCCATTGCCACACACTGTGTTAGGCATGCACAGATACTACACCAACCTCAGCGGGCAGAGTTACCATGAATATCAAGCTACAATAAATTCTGATCTCCTCCACGCCACTGCAATGCCTCTGCACATCTAGGGGATGGAGAAAGCTAACCATGACAGGATGCTCAGATAACTACGGTTGAGCACAACACAGGACCTCATCTGCCACTGGAGACCCGAGATGCTCCCCAAATAAGTCTGTCTCTCCTGGCTGAAGTCTCTTTTCATTAGCCCCTGCCAGCTCCTGCACTCCTTTTAAATCTGTTTTGACTTGCTCAGCCTTGCACTCGGCCAGGGAGCAGCACTAACCAAAGGCACCATCACATCACTGGCATTCACAGCTCCCAGCACACAGCCAGCTTCCTCTCTCAAACCTCTCTCATCCAGAGACACCCTGTGCACATGATCGTGATTCACCTTGAATCTCACCAAGTCTCATTTTTCACACAGCAGATATGTTAGTGACTGTGAATACTTGACAAAAAAGAAACTGTGAGACCTGTGGAATATTGAAAGCCCATTGGGGACCCTTGGGTCTTTTGTCTTAATAGTATTCCAGTGAATATAAGTGGCTTTGTAAATAACTGAAAAGGGCAGCTTCCACATTATTTAAGTTTCATACAACTGCTACTAAGTGACTGTACTTTGAAAAACAACTCATGTGAAGTTCAGCAAGCACCTCAGAAACCTACAAAGTTTGATGTTATGGGGTTTTTTCTTCTTTTTTTTTTTTTGCTGTTAAAATCTTAAGGGTTTATCCTCCTGCAATAGGTAATAATGAAAAAGAATTCTTTAAAGGTCAGCAGGAAATGGTCTGTTTTTACAGAGCCAGTGAAATGCAGCAGTTTTTTAATTGCCATTGATCTCTGAGGACTGTGGTAGCTGTGGATAATGTTTATTTTTAGCTATATTTATGTAATCGTTTGTGTAACACCTGCCCATAATAACGAGAAAAAAACCCCACTGTTTCTGCAGTTTATATTGTTTTAATGATTGGACACGGTTTATTTGGGATAAAGTCAGTGGCTACACCAGCTTATTACAGCACTAGGGTTTGTTTCAGCAGATCAATACTGCCCTGTGGTGCAGTAAGCCCAAAGAGAACAGAGACCGTGGCTGTGACGCAGCCCTCATCCCTGCTGACTGTGACACCGCTGCAGTGACGAGCCCTGAGGAGACCAGCTTCCTTAAAGCATGGCATTACAGCATTCTAGAATTTACACTTCCATCTAGAGTTTACATTTCCTGCTTCCACCATGAGAGCAAACAAATCTGAGAGCAGCAAAGTGCAGTTTGCTGACGCAGAAGCAAAGTCTTCCCCTCTCATGTTGGGAGGAAATCGAGGGCACACTTCAATTTGATCTGTTCTTCCCCCACTGCGGTGCTGCTGCTGCAGACAGACCACAGGGTATTTACTACTTCCAGAAGGGGTAGGAACCCCTTGGTTCTAGTAAAGAGTGATGCCAATTGAATGTGATTTCATCACTGTGTAACACCAGACTTCCTCTACGATTTTTCTTTAGTGTTTACCCTTTTTCACATTTGGAGGCCTTGTGTATCCAAACACATCTGAAACAGCAAACCTCGCTTCTCAGAAGACAGCATTTGGGTTACTCTTTGTTTAATGTGGAAGAAAGTAATACATCTCTGATAACTTTGATAAAATCTTTCCAGGGAAAAGACGATTTATAATTGACGCACAAATACATGGATAAAAATGGGAACTCCAGCTTACTGAAATACAGATAGGCATGTGGGTCATATTTAATGGCACAGCTAAGCTGGATGTAAATGACCATTTAAGAATAGTCTTTCAGACATTAGGATATTTTATCTCAGGTCCTAAAGATTAAAATTGAGGTCTGAAGCTCAGGTCCCAGAGCTTCTTTGGCTGAATCATGTTCCATACCTGGGAAGTTTCAGAGGGAGTCAGAAAGATACTTTCATCTTCACACAATAGCATCAGAGAGGGAAAGAAAGAGAACTTTGAATGTTGAAGTTCATTTCTATTATAAATTCTTGCACACAAAGATTTGTTCTTTGCTAATTATTGCCTTAGCTATGACGAAATTAATTCATTTGTAGCAGTAAAAAAAATATTTCGGTACCATGGCATGATTAACATTTAACTCCTCAGATCAGTAAACAGTGAAAATTGGTACTAGAGTTTAAGTGGGTACTTAACTGAGAAGTAAATGAATACAGAACTTTCTCACTGCAGTACAACACACATTTCACTGCATTTGCACAATCATTATTCTTCAAAATACTGACATTAACAGCCATGCAAATGACACCATCCTTTTCTGTCCCTTTACTGGTCTTTTCCTACATGATTTTCCTTGAATTGATAAATTTAACTTACAAATTCTATAGAAACTTTTACTAAGAATGTCAAAGATCTTTACAAAGTGAATTAATCAAATGATCAGAGCATCACAGTGAGGTATTTTATGCAAGGCTATAGCGAAATATGAATGCAAATTTGGAATACATATAAAAGGAATAAATTCAAATGTCATGATAAAAACTGTACATTGTAATTTGGGTGTAATTGAGCCTGAAAATTGGTAAGGACTTAAAAAAAAGAAGGGCTTGGGTAGGGGATTTTTTTTTTTTTAAGAAGTAATCCTTTATTTCAGTCACAGTATAAAATGAAAAAAAAACATAAGGAAAATAGAGCTCTGTGAAAAGTAATTTCCATTCTTTATGTGATGGCCTTAAAGCAATCAGCAAAGTCTATATCTTGAATAAAATGACTCCTGGGTACTCAGAACTGCGTAGCCAATTATGGACTCAGCTTTACTGTTCACTTATTTACCTTTTCCACGTCTTTGCAAGGAGTGGCTGTGCCTGTAGTTCCCCTACAGCAACACAAACTGGGGAGAGCTCCTCCACAGGCAGTGACTTCAGGCGTATTTGGGACAGCAGCTGCACTGCAAGGCAGCCTAAGATTCTGGCACTTGTACAAGGATAAACAGCAATCATATAATTAATCAAAATATTACCTATGGCCAGAGGCCTCATACCCATACTCATCACCTTAAGTACTGACCTGTCCAGAAAGCTGAAGTGGAAGAAACAGAGCTACCCCAGCTGCAACCCCCAAATACAAGAAGTCACGGAAGACATTCCATTATTTTATGTATAACACTATAAAACGAAAATTGCTAATTAACGTCTCGAATATTCTCACAAGCGTTGATATTTAATATGCATTCCCGCCACAAACACCTGCCAGTTCAACATGAAAAAATAAGGCCTGCTAATTCTCAAATTCAGCATAGAAAATTAAGAGAATTTCAAGTTTTTTTTCAAGTGATATATTGAGAGGTACGAAAAAGAAGAAATGGACAAATTATGCTAATTAAAAAAAATCCTTCTTAAGTAATGCTCAGTTATTACTATAAGGGGATAGCAGAAGTTTTCCCCATCAGCAGAGAGGAATCAAACTTGAAGGAAACCTATAGTATCTATAATTCACCTTCTGTCTCTGTACATTGTTTTATGGAAAGTTTATGCTGCAGCACAATTGACCAGCTAATGGGTTAAAATCTGCACCACAAAGATACTTCTGTCTCAAATTATAAATCAAGAGTTTTCTTTTGCTGCTAAGGTAGAAAAGTCTTTGGTAGCTCAAACCCAGCTTGCTCATGCTTGAGAGATTTCTCATCAGAGCTATTAGCAAAATATTTATCAGAAGCATTACAACGTGAGAGGCCTCATTTCAACAAAACTCAGCAAAACAAGTGAACCTCAAACCTGTGAATTCAAGAGAACTAGTTATTCTCTTCAGGTTATTTCCTTAGGTCGGGACCTAAAACCCAAATCCCAGTCCATAGCTTCAAAATATGCTAGACTTCCCTTTAATTCTGAGTGCTGTACATATCACACGCACATGCCTTTCCAACTTTTCTTTATTTTGGCTGAAAGCAAATGATCAGCAGCATTCCATAAAAACAGACCGCACAGCATCGATATTCTGGACAAGAGAGAATGAAGTGTGTATCTCTGCACAGAAACCTTGTTTCACATAACATTACCCTTTTTCAAAAATGTGTTTCTGATTCAGCGAGCTCTAATTATCTACTCCTCAGTCCAAAACTATTTAGAATCACATTCATTGCATGTTTGTGATTCACCATTACTCCTCCTGCTTTTCTAGGCACAGGCAAGCTACATCCAAAACGTACACTCTGCTGACCAAGAAAATCATCCATGGAAAGCCACACCAAAAGTGGGCTCTCCTGTGTCTCAGCACCATACTAAACAGGTAAACATGTTATTTAGAAACACCTGACTAGATGTGCTTGCCCAAAAGGCTGCAGTACGAGACAGAACGCTTCAGAACAATAAAGCAAGTTTTTAGTCCTCTCTTGTCCAGCACCATTTCTGCTCTGCAAGGCAGGGGTGCAGGGAACGGGGCATGTTGGACCTGCCACTGGGATCTACTATCACATATGATAATATCTGGTGAAACAGCAAGAAGCAAATGTTGGTTGCAGTTCTATTTCACAAACCCTAAAACTGCAGAAATAATTTATTTCTGTTGCAAAACTACTACCCACACACTCTTCCCCGGCTACAAATTTTAGCTGCCACAGAAACCCCGTCTCACCCAGTGCTCTGAAACTCAACAGTGGCACCCAGCGGCTACTCTTTATCACATCCGAGTACCTACAATACACCAGGGAGGATGTGAAGCACTTAAAAGCATTTTTTTGTTTAAACATATGTACAAATTATTCTCATTAAAAAAGGCTCTGCTATCTCTGCCCCCTTCTATGAAGTTAATTTTCTCATCTCAGTTTTCAATTTACTTCATGTTCTATTTTCTTTTGCTTGTTTAGGTTTTTCTTATTCTGATTTTTTTTAAATTGTATTTTATACTACATCTTTCTAATCAGCTGGGCATTATTCTAACAGCCCTTCTCGGCTCTATACAACAGCAGTTGCTAATTAAGCCTTCCCCTCAGTTTAAGAGTGTTTTAGATTGTTTAAATGTCTCTAGTCAAAACACCAGAGCACTAGAAGCAAATTCTGCATTTTAAAAATCAAATAGTAGCATAAAAGCTAAGAAATACAGAGACTTATTAATTAGATTAAAAAAGAAATAATAAAAAAAGAGAGCTACTAAACCCTTTTTCGATTAAATAACGTGACAGATCTTTTCTAGAACCCAAAGTTGAATTCTTGTCCGTAAGAGTCTACAGGTAAGGCAACAAAGTATGGGTGCTAAAAATATATGACAAAAATATATAAACTTGCACAAAGATGATGCACACATCACCAATCTGAACCTATTAAGTTGCATTTAGATGTGTATTTGTCCTAGGGTTTAAAAATTTACCATCAACCTTGAGATCAAGCTTTAAGCTCAGAACCCAACATGTCAGATGACAACAGTGCACACATCAAGGAAAATCTCTTCTGACAACCTCAGCTCTGAATTTACAGTACAAATTTGCATTTATTACTTCCATATGAAGATGCCAGGCATGCTTTTGCTTCTCTTGGTTCATATCTGATTCCCTGAAATATCTTGCTGTTGTTTTCAAAAATCTCTTTCATTTAGAGGAGGACTTATATTGTAAAGTAAAATATCTTGTCATCAGCATCAGTACTGCAACAGGACACTGGGGAAGGGCTCTGGAAAGCTGCTGAGGAGCATAAACTGAGAGGGGTGTGTGAGAGTACTCTTTCTTCCCTAAATTTTACAGAGCATAATAAGCTGCCCACATTTTCAGCTGTGCAGAGCAGCCCAGCTCCCAGAGCAACAGAAATGGCCTGCTTGCAAAAAGCAGACAATTCACCTGCCTGTTCTTCAGGAGGTCGAGTGGCCAAAGCCTTTCCCCCTGGAAGCTGTACTTCACTGATAACCACACAAGAAATTAAAAATTGACCAAGGTTTCCATGGACACTGACTGAAATGAAACAGTGCCTTGGTGACAGAGCCATTTCCTCGCCGAGCTTTCTCAGTCTCATTGCAGGTACTGAACGAGGGAAGCACCGCACTATCTAAAAGCAGAGAATTTATAATTTACCCTCAGTATAAATATTCAACTTCTCTGCTATGCCACCCACTCCAGCATTCCCCACAGACCTGCCCAGTGGGCAAGGTGCAGCAGGTAAGGGTTCTGAGAACATCCCACTCTATTCCAAGTATACATAAGGACGCGATAACAACTTATCATATTATTAAAAATACACAGCCATATATAGGACAGCAATCTAAGGAAACACAGAGCAAGTGTGGTTTATGTAACTACCAAATGTTTTGGACATATGGTAAAATATTGGGCAAATACCTATCCATTTTAAAAATATTTTCCTTGAAAAAGATGCCTCTAAATCCATTGTAACCCCTTCAAGCATATCCTAATTTTAATCAGAACTTCTGCACTGGGTGGAACACTCCTTGCAGAATAAAAACAGCCAAAAGAACCAAAACATCAGAAACCAAAGATAATGTAGAACCTGGGGAGCTGGGACCCAAAATTACAGACTTTCTGGTCTAAGTTTGTATAATGTTACTGGCCAACATTTCTGCCTGACAAATCAGTACTCATCTAATGCAGACAGCTGAGCAAAAATTATATTATTCCAAGAAGCCCTCAATTTTAGATGTTAAATACCACAGAACAACAAAAGAAATTATTCCATGGCCCAAGCAAAAAATATTTCATTTTCTATTAAGAATCTTAAATAAGAGTTATGATCTTAAATGCACACAATGGCGGCATAGCTCTTACCTATGATCTGAGAAGACGCTTCTCAGGACAGGAAAATTCATCTCCAAATTGACACTGGTTTTGTAGTCCCTTCCTACTTCAAATCACACCTATTTGCAGTGAAATCCTGGTAATTATATTAATATCAGGAAAGGTGAAGCTGGGATTTTTCTCCATCCTCTATTTCCAGCACTCCACCCCTTCCTAGCTGAGAACTAAGCCTTTCTTCCTCTCTGAAAACATCATGTTTCAAAGGGGATCATCAGACTTCTTTGGCAATAGATGTCACCCTTCCAGAAGCTGGGATCTAAACAAAAAAGTTTAAACTCATGTTCACGTTGAAAAGGAAAAAGCATTAATTTTCAGATATGTTTTCCACGTGTGGCTCCGATGAATCAATCAGTCCCTGCACTTCAGATCATTTCTGCAACCTCTGGCTCCTTACACTGGAACACTGAAAAACCCCGAGGGTCCAGCACACACCAGCAACCACTGCCTTTGGTTTTCATGAGACTGACAGGGTTTGGCTGGGTGAGGTGCTACAGAGAGGTTCACTTAGCCAAAGGTTTGGAAAATTAGAGAAATAAATCATCTTCGGTGTTTCTTTACTGTCCACAGTAGCTCTGAAGTGTAACTAAAATTCAATTATGTAGGTCCTTCCTGCCCTAAAATTATGCAGCAGCTGTTTTCCAAATGCAGTTGTTTGGAAAATGCTATGCATTTGGAATAATTATTCCAAATATTGATAGCAGTTATTTGCTATGATTATAACAAAAAAAAAGAATTATCATCTATTACTAGCTATTTTTCCTTGAACAAGCTACATCATATTGCCTTTTCCAGCACGAAAACAACACTTTACAAACACCTCTCTAAAGTAGGCTTCTGGACTAGGCTGCCAACCTAAAGAAACTTAAAACACCCTTCCCATTGAGAGGCTGTGGATTTTTCTGAAAAGCCAAGTCCTAAACTAGCAGGATCCCATAAATACAATTGCATTTGTAAAGATACGTACAGATCCATGCTTTTCTTAAATAATAAGCGTTGACATCACAATCTCATTCAAATCATCCAATTTAATTTAGCTCTTGCTTTGCACCAAAGCATATATAAAGAAACCCTCCATCTGGCACTGCAGGAATGACTTCTCTCCCTAAAATACCTTACATATCCACAGAAAACCAGGCCTAAATAATGATTCATTGCTACAGAATAACTGCACAAAAGGCTGCTTTAGTATCTGCATGTAAGTACTCAATATAAAAAAGTCCAGTGTGCATTGATAGGATTCCCAAAGGCATCCCATTGGAAGTGGAAAATGCCTCCTATTAAAGTACTCCCCTTCCCAATTAAGAACCAAATGCAAAATTCAGTAGGTGTCCAAGAATTTGGAGAGTACAAATAAAAGAGCTGTTTTCTGTTATGCTGATCAGTAGACAGCTATGGCTTAATCTGCTCATTAGAAGAGAAATATCTTGCCTGAATTAACAGATCTAATACCTAATCTGTTGTACCACATGCACTACCCTATTAGTGGGAAAATTATGGGCAAAGCCAGGCAGAGACTACACACAATAATGTGCTTAGCAAAGCCAGGCAGTGCCTTCCAGTATCTGCACTTAACAATGAACTACAGAGGTCTCAAACACCAACAGTTTGCTCAGCTAAAGCCTCATTTTGATTCCATGCTGGTTTTATTGCATCTCAGAATGACTTGAGCTCTTGAGAACGTGATCCAGCCCATTCTTCCTCAGGCATAGCATGCACTAGGTTCAATTCCAGCAGAAGAAGAGATAGATGAAAATATTGGTGGGGTGAGAAGAAAGCAACACCAAACCTCTAAAACCTCATGATGCTCTCACCCAGGCTTCTCTATCCCCTGAGAAAGAGGAATCAAAAACATTACACTATTTGTTTTTCTCATGATTGTTAGAAGTCTTGTAACTGAACAAAGCATAGAGAGTACGCAAAGTTGTGGCAATCACGTGGAGCTACTCATCTACTTTCCCAGCTGCTGTTTCTTCCTGCACTGTGTCTGTCCCTGGATGGCTGAGGACAGTGCCAGCAGTCTCAAGGAAAGGCTAAACAAGTTGCTCAAAGCCCTGATCAGCTCCTCCAGGTCATGCCCTGCTAGCACAACTGCTATGACAAACCAGCTACACACAGTGAGACCTCAGTCTTCAGAAATGCAGCATGGAACTTTCACAAATACTAAATTCACTTGCAAAAGGCAAAGTGTTTAAGGCTCCCATGATGTAACTTTGTCTGTTGAAGATGTTGATTCAATATGATGGAAATGTTTCACACATTTGCATTCATGTCATACTCTTAATGGCTCCAAAGTGTTATTTAATGACAATTAAATGCTATTATAGTGTCAAAGGCAGTTCATTTTCAATAGATATTATTCTTCCTTAATACTCTGTTGCAGTAGTTCTACACTTTTATTTCAGTAATGGTACAGCAAAGTTAACTGCCTACAAATGAACTGAAATAATGAACAATATAATTTTGTTCCCAAAGCAAATCATAGTGGCACTTGCCTGTCTGCCTCTCCAGTCTAAAACATGGTCTCCTCTTTGTTTTCCAATGCTGAACAAACCACGAGGAGTAACTACATAGGAAAATGCAATAATATATGAACTACTGTCTGAGTAGGTCCTCTTCCTCCTTGCATGATTTCTAATGATGTGTTGTCTCTTTTCTGGCTTCTACACTTAGCTACCAAGGATGAACTCATTCCTTTTTGCCTTTTTATTTCTCAGTGCTTCATTCTCCTAGCCTTCATCTGGTTTTAGGCTCTCTCTCACTGTAATGGTTCCTAGCAATCCCCTGCTTCCTGCTTTAATTAACAAGTCACAACAGCAGTTTTCCTCAGTTTTCCTCCCTTTGATTGGAAGCCCATGATTTTACATGACACTCAAATGCTGGTTTTTGCGCTAAATCTGGTGTAATGACTCTTTCATCCACTCCTTGCATTGACTCCTTGTCTCTAACAGACCTGTGCTGTGTGTAGATCTATTTAACTAAATCTGTGCTCTTTGTCAGCTTTGTCTCAGTAGCAGGACACTGCTGTAGGCCAGTACTTGTTTACCAGTCTCCAACGCGACGTGAGTTTATTTTATTATTTATTTATAATGCTTTCAGATTTGTCTCACATCCATTCCATATGAATTGGCACAGAAATGACCGACCCTGTGGTGCAACAAATGTGATTGAAAAGCATGAAGTTCTTTCCAGGTTGCATCTGGTCTGATAGATGAAGGTTAGATTGACAGGGGTGAGAGAACAAGACCCAGCATTCCTCTTCTCCTACAAGCCCTAGAAAAGCCTGGTTAAGTGAGAATTTCACAATTTGCTGTCCTCTGTCACTGCTAAAAGGCGTTCCAAATACACTGTCAAATACATCCTCCTTTTTAATTTCATGTTTAGATGCACCTGCTTAACAGAGAAATGCACTGCTTTGGAGGGTGACAGGGGAGCAGTTACTGAGAAAGGGTAGAAAGGGTCAGATTGCAGCAGAACACCTCACTCACAGCACAACACTGCCCAGCACCATCTTTTTTATCCAGCAGAAATCACCTACTTGGCAGGAGAGGAAAACTGCAGACTAAGTCTCATACTGGCATACCAGAATACTTCTAAACTTCAGGTTAATCAACCTCAAAGCTTGTGATTATCCTCTTGCCTATAGCTTAGACAGAGCTGCTGTTACCCCTTTTGCCTCAAGAATGTCACATATTTGAGGTTTCACAATGTGTGAGCTATTATGATGGGGTCTATTCTAATCACATCACAAACAATTATATGAAGTCTAATTGTGTAACCAGGGCAAGCACCGTGTTCAGAGTTTGACATCTTTTTTCAAATATTTTGTTCAAAAGCAACTTGTATTCCCAAGAACTTGCTCTCAGAAGAACTTTGCACAAGACTTAGTGAAGGCTGTGCTTTCGATGCAGAGGTGCCCCTGTTCCCGGAGTCTCTGACTGGACTCACAAGGTATTTTTTTCCCCTCTGTTGCTTTCCAGCTTTTCTTTTAGTCTGGTACCATGACTTCTACTCTTTTACTAATGTAGTTACTAATGAAGGGTTTGAAGAGTGCTTTATGCTGGAAAAAGTATAAATGGCAGCTAGATTGCTCAGAATCTTGAAGACAACCTGTGTTTGCCTGAAAACATCCCCAGTCATAGCATGTTCAATCACAGTAATATATAATTTCCTGAGATGACTCCAACTGTAGCATGAATACATTCCTAAACATCACGACACAGTAAAACAAAGATACATTCAACTGAGAAAAAAAAAATTATATGAAATTACAGTGATAGGTATTTGTAAAAGCAACTGTGGAACTCAGTTCTCGATACAAAACTCTGATAAAAAGGAAATAAATCAGGAGGTCACTCTAAAACATTTCTGCAGGAAGAAATGCCAAGGCATTTTGTATTTGGACTTACAAACAGAGAGAGGATGCCCTTTTCCAGAGGTGATTAAGGGTGCATGGATACAGAAAGACTGGTCATGGTATAGCATATGGCTAGAAAATATCCAAAATCTGAAATGTGCAGGATTAACACTGAATATTTCAACTACATCTCATTAATTCCAAAAATGCCTGTCTTCTCAAGCAGGCCAGGATATACCAAGGTGTTCTACAAGCTCCCTTGTCTTTGGGCAATTATTCCTAAGTGTGGTACAGAGTCTCACAAACGTGCACACAGTAACTTTGGCTCTGTACCTCAGGAGAGGCTCAGCCTAACAGTCACAGCATACAGACTTGAACAACCTGGACATGCTGGCTGCTACTTTATCATAATAACTACAAAATTCATGGCAAATATCTTAAATGACAAGAACTGTGATCTGATTATGCCTCGCAGAGAGATTTAGCAGAAGGTTTTTAAAAAAAAAACCAGCAAAAAACATAGGTATTGCAAGTTAGTCAACCAAAACAAACATTTAATTTTGAGACCATTCATACTCCTTTTAAAGTGTTCATGTTATTAAATATTTGAATTAGTACCTTGGCTTTCCTTTCTAGTTTCATAATGAATTCCAAAAGCTCTCATTTCAGACACAAGCTGCAGCATACTACAAAAGTGACAATGGTAACTTTACCAAGTAGTTTTTCCCAAATGGAATGAAAAAAGCCCAACACTGTTTCTGGAACTAAAGAAACAATTTTTCTCCTAACAATTCAGGTTTCATTTCTCTATAAAGATCCAGACACAGGGAAGTTTGGCCGCAGTAAAGAGGGAACTCTCATGAGCTTCAGCTTCAAAAGTAGCTTTCTCCAATTATTTTTTTTTTCCTAGCCTGCTGTCAACCCTCAGACAGCCAAGCACTCTCAGTGCTTCCCTATTCTTCCTGTGTCAGTGGCAAAAATGTTCTATTAATATAAAAATGAAACTGGGAAGTAGGCTCTAATGCAGGCTGCTTTTGCACAGCTCTGTCAAGAGAACAGAGGAGTTGAACAATCTTCTGTACAGTCACAAACCAGATGAAATAACTAAGAAAAATCTCCCCAGAAGAGCTCAAAGGGATTTGCTGAATAAAGACAGCAGCCATGCTGCTTCCCTGACATTTTATGAAAAGATGACCTCTCTGAAGATTTCAGATCTTTCCGATGAACAAACACAATTGTTCCAACCAGAATCCGAAAAGCCATGATGGCAAAAAGGGATAAAGACAAAAGGTTTTAACTAACTGAGTCTGTATTTAATGCCTTAAAATACTTTTAGCAAAAATATCATTCTGGCTCTTTGAGTCTTCACTAGGAAAAAAAAGTAACACATTTTACAAAGCACACATAGGCACAATACCAACCTTATTGCAAATAAATACTTTTCTTTTAATAAACTCACTGTATGTGTTAAAAACCATTTCTTAAGTGGATTTTCCAAAATTACAACTGAAATTCTACAAAGTTTGCTTATTTTTCCATATGCTGAAGTACCATTCAGACCACACTCTCACCTTTCCTGCTGCATATCTTTTTGGAAACAGCAGCAATCATAGAATGGTGGAATGGTTTGGGTTGGACGGGACCTTAAAGATCATCTATTTCCATTCTCTGCCCAGCCTGTGTTTGTGCTGGGATTGCCCTGGTGCCACATGGAGGACCTTGCCCTTGTTGGGATTCCTGAGGTTTGCCCACAGGCCCACCTCTGAAGCCTGTCCAGGTCCCTGTGGATGGCTTCCCTTCTCTCCCGTGCCATGTGCACTAGCACAGTGTCCAGGAGGATCTGCTCCACGACCGTGCTGGGCACAGAGCTGAGGCTGACTGGCCTGGAGTTCCCCTCCAGGCCAGGTCATTCTTCTTTCCCCTTTCAAAAACAGGGGTTGCTCCCATATCATAACCATACAAATGGGCTTTCAAAACATAAACTTTCCAGGAGTTCCTTTAAGCCTCTGCTTACCTCAAAGCACATTAGTTAAGTCCTATCAAACTGGGTCAAACTGTTGGGATTTGGCACTATAGAACACAGAGCTACTATCAAGAAAGGTGATCCCATTATTTTTATTCACTTACTACCACAAGCTCAGGTTTCTGACGTATGGAGTACATGCTATTTTAATTTAAACTTATTGCTACTGAATATCTGCTGCAATGTTAATATTTTATTATAATACGCAGAGATCTCCAAATATCTCAGGTCAACATGACTCAGAAGGCTCGAAGGAAAGTGGAAAAAAACCCATGCCGAGAATCATAACAAGGGTTTCAGCATCTGTTGTTCTACTTGGTTTCCCATAGCAATATTTCATTATAAGACTGCAAATTACTCATGCATATTCTTTCTTCCCTATTATGGGCCTTGATTTTATGAAAGCCTCTCTAATTTATAATGAACAGGTTACTCTTTATATTCAATGCAAAATGAATGACCCTTAGAGAATTAATCTCCTGTAGCTGAAAACTCTTTTAGCCATATAATTTGACAGTAATATTATTTCAGGAATATTTCTGGTTTTATTCTTGTGAAAGGCAATACCAAGGAAAAATCCAAAGAGACTGACAAGCAGTACGTATAAAGCACAGGAAAATAGAATACTGAAGAAAACAACAACCCACTAGTAATGAAACACACTGACACAGCATGTAGACATAGAATTCAAAAGCAAGGTCATGGAAACATCTACTATGTTTCGGTGAGAAGCAAAAACTTTATGTTTCGATGGCTTTAAGCCAGCCAATAACAAATAGGATGAAAAAAATACTTCAAGATTAACTTACCATTTAAAGGATAAGCTTGACTGGACTTTGTTTTAAATGTCTGCCACATTTCAACATCACAGAAAGAGCTTCTCTACTAGACTGGTACATCAAAATGTTCAAAGCTCTTAAAAGTCTTGCTTCCTTTGATTTTCACACTGAGAAGTATAACCGATGGTATGTGCAGCACATATATGCTACTTATTATCCAATGTGTATTTTTTGCATATTTTTGTAAGTTGAGGTTGCTGGTTAAGCTTCTTTTGAATGCAAAGGAGAAGGTAAGGCTGTTTGCGTGTGTGAAAATGCATCCATCAGTGCGATTATTACAGAGTCTCTGGAGCATTAACTTTTTATTTCCTCCTGAATTTGTACTGTGCTCCTAAAAATAAGGCTTTGTTTGAAGATTTGACTCCCTGAGGCCATCTCAGTGTTAAATAAGAAATCTACATTCACGTCTGTACCACATACTATACAAAACTGTATGACTGAAACTTACAGCAACTCCTGCCTGGAGTTTCTGCTTTAGTGTTCTTCTTCCCTCTCTACCATGAACGCGTCTGAATCAGTTTGTATTACATGGCAGCAGATGAGTCAGGCACCTAAGAACAAACCAGAGCTCCAGTCCCAACTGGACACTGAAGTCTGGAGCACTGAGAGGCAGCAGGCTCACCCACCTGCAGGGCTCAGCCCAGCGATGAGATATAGAAGCACAACACTACAGAACGGAGGCAGCATTCTTTCTAAAGTCACTGTCCGAATGCTTAAACCACTAGGAATCTTTAAAAAATGCAAATGGGCACCTCTCTGCAAAGGCTGCAGACTCTCCACAGCCTGTGAGTTATCTCTTCATAATTTGTCTTCACTGATAAGGTTTAGGAAACTTTACTGGCTCAGCCACACAGAGATTTCATGAGGATAAGCACAGTAGAGACTGATGAACACAATGCTGAGACTATGGTGACTTGGTAACTAAATTTTTGCATTTCCTATGGCTGATTCTGTCTTTCGGCTGCTGCCTAAATTTAAGGAAAACAGTAACATATAAAAAATTGGTGCTTGCATTTCTTTGTGCCTTTGCTTTCTGAGCTTCAAATGGCATAGCTGTTCCTAGTGCACTTTTGTTCTGAAGCGGTGAGGAAGCATTTCTAGGGCACTAAAAGCATATTCAAGTGCTGACATAAGCTGACTGCTCCACATTGACATTTAGGGGATTGGAGAGTATCAGGCTAAAGCTCTTCCGTGTCTAGAGGGACTGATTTCAGCAGCATGGTTGTATCCTGTGTTCACTGCAGTAGTCCTACAGGGCTCTTCCGGATGCGTTCCTAAAGCTGCCAGTGCACCCAAGATAGAGGAAGGCTGCTCTGCCAGCACAACTAATGAATAATATATTCATCAATTAGAACCTTTATAGGAAAGGTAATTTTCTGGACCTTTACGAAGAAACTAGAATATCTAGCATCCCCTTCAAATCCTTGACATCTGGAGTCACAGAGTTACAAATCCTGATACAGCTCCTACAGGTGAACCAAATTTTAAAGGGTTCTTAAGTATGCACCACAAATGGTCTAAAAACTACCCAAGAACAAAGAATTTTGTTTTCCTTTTCATGGAATCACTATACTTCTGCCTAAAAAGATGATAAATTAATCTAATCAGAACACAAATATAATAGAATTCTAAGTGTTTTTGCAAATAATCTTTCTCTAGTAATAAGCAGTAATCATCTGCTACAATTATGTATAGCTAGAATTATTACATATAAATGTGCAATGTCAATGTTTAATTTTGTCTGTTCCTTTTGTAAAACATGCAGAAAGATTAACATTTTAGAGAACTTGTACTGTAGATACATGGCAGAAACACTCTTAAACTGTCAGATTAATGCGGAAGAAAACCAGGCTCTAATATTCTCATCTTTTTTTTTCCACACTCATTTTATTTGGATTTAAGTAGCAGTGTGATGTTTCTGTTCCACCTACCTGTCATCTTTGAAGCTGATTTTTAAATCCATTAACCTGATTAGTCAAAGTAAATGGTAGCTTGAATAGTAATTTAAGCCCAGTGTAATGTAATTTGGAGAATACAGAGTTCATTTTAAATGACAGTTCATAGAAGTGCATATGTCTCTTAAACATACTAAAACAGGCTCAAGCATTTTAAACTCTAAGGCTAGTTCTACATATCAATTTAGACCTAGTCAGAAATAGTTAGGGAAGTTATATGCTCCAAAAATAGATTTTTGGTAGTAACATAAAAAATGTATTTATCAATTTTTAAAAGAAAGCATCTCGACTGTATTAAAATTTTAAGATGATTGTGGGCAGATGATTCTGATTTTGGAAGAGAACTTTTCAGGACACAAAATAAGTAATGCAAATAATGCACAACATCTTCAAGACATCTTTGACATGATCCTTGGATGGAGACAGCACATGCAACCCTGTGATCTTTCTGCAAACCTGAGGTGACATATGGTGACACACAAGTGGCTGCCTGAATCCTTTAGGAAATGCTGGACTTCAGTTATTTTAAGTTTCTGGCCATATAGAAGACAGGATATAAGCAAAATTTATGTTAATGACAGTCTGAAATGGAGAAAAGCTTCTCTTTTTCTGTACAAAAATCAAGGCAGTGTAAACAAAATGTGTGTCAGGTGTTTTATTTCCAGCCACACGGCCCTTCATGCACCCCCTCTGTCCATTGTTTCAGTCTCTTCAACCCCTGCACAGAGTCTCTCTCAGGCTCTCTCCACCAGGATGAGGGGTTGTTTATAAAGCACTCCTACTAGCCAGGGACCTTAGACAGCATCAGAGATGAGATTTTAAGACCATTTGCAAAATCTGCTCTGGCAGCCTTGTGAATTCTGGAAGCAGAACCAGAAAAACACAGGACTAAAATTTTCCCGCTACCTCTAAGTTCTTTTTAAGGCCACTCTTCAGAGGCCTTAAACTAAACTGCAAACTAAACTTAAACTGCAAACTATTTCCCCTTGGATCAGGACATTGGATTAATACAAGAGGAACTATCCCCTAAAATTTTGTGTAAAGCTTAATTAAAAAAAAAAAAAAACAAAAACCAAAAATGGTGCTACAAAAACCCCCAAACTATTTATTTAGGCTGCATGACTGACATATATTTACTCCACACACAGGAGTAACATTTGCTAACCCCGCTCCAAAGAATACTGCGCCTAATTTTTTTTTTTTTCACTTTTGTAATAGTCATTGATTTGTATTAGAAACAGTTTCATTTTAGGCTTTAGAAATTTGTATTGAGATCCTCCCAGCAGGATAGCAGTTGTCTGCCAAAAGAAAAATAAATGAGTGTCTTGTATAATGTCTTATACAACACTGAAAGAATACAATTTTTAAGAAAGATATTTAATTTTGTATAAAAAGCTGGTAACTTTAGCCATTGGTCTCTGAGGTGTTAATACAACTGTGATACTCTTAACTATATTTCAGGCAATCATAAAAACTCAGAAATAGATTAAAGCAAACAGTGGAGCCTTTAACAGCCAAGGGAAGTATGAAAGATAAAGAATTGCAAGGAACAAAGGATAACACTTGAGCAAAGATGCAATAAGAGACTTCTGAAAAAAAAGAGAAAAGATTTTGTATAAAGTATTTTCCAAGTATCCTGCAGATCTGCTCAGATTTTATAGAGAGGTCCTGCACTAGGGAATTCCTAATCCCTATCATCATCTTTACTAGAAGAGGTAAGAATACTCATTGGGATTCTTCTGTCAAATGAGTCCTCAAGTGGTCTATCTCTTCCTAAGATACCAATTGCAGAGAGAGTGCTGTTTCTCTCCACTGTAAGATTGTTGGAGTCTCCAATCTGGATACTCTAAGAGCTCTACTGAATAGATTCAGTTTTGAGCTGTAAGTGGATAAGAAATGTCAAGTATGTCAGATGCAAGATATTTTAAAATTATAAAATAAGTAACAGCTCAGAAAGAGTTTCGCTAAAAGAGTGATTAAATTAATACAACTGCTGTATTCTCAGAGTCCTTAGCAGAATGCTGGAGACAAGTGCATTTATTTGGTAACACCCAGTAACATGGTTATATTATACTAATTAAAAATATTTCCCATGAAAATCTTCAAGGGAATGTAAACCTGTAATCCTTAGGCAATGCTGACAAAGAAATAAAAGCTTTATGCTACACATTGCTGAGCTCAAGTGGTCACACCTGTGACCTGTCTCACAAAGGCTTCCCTTTACTCAGCACGGAAAAGCTCTCACAAAAAACAAGGCTCCACTGACGCGATGCTACAGGAAAAGACACTGAAACCCAGATGATAATATGGCCCACAGGCAACCTGTGAGGATTCAGAAACTGTTCTCGTTCCAGCAGGCTCCAAGTGGTGTCTTTGCACATCTCCAGCTGGAACCAAAACGAACCGGGAGACTGCAGAGACTCACCCCACTCTTGCAAAAAAGCCCAGACCGCAGCGATTGAAAATCATCGAGCAAAGGTTTGTGCCACAGTCACTGCCCTGCTGCTGCAGCTTTTTGTGCCACTCAAGAGCCTGAGCCTGCTCCTGAGAACACACCCTCTACAACAGAAACAAAACTACAATGGCAAATGGGGCCCAGCCAGCAACACTTTTACTTCCTGAATTATGAGGAGTTAATTCGCATCTTCCCAAATTACTTTTGAGGTAAATCAATCTTTCTCCCTATTTTAATCTCTCTCACCTGGAAGCTAAAGAAGTTCCTGAAAGAAACACGCTCACAGTAAGTATCTACTGCAAAAAAATATATTTATATCTGTCAGCTTCATCCAAACAGCCCTGCCTGGCCTTTTCCTCACTGCTTTCCCAACGCAACAAGACAATTACAGAAGTCACACAGGTAATTTGTACACAGCTTTATAAATTACAGTACTATCAAAGCCAATTAAATTTTATTTATCTGTGTGGAAGTCCACACGCTGGGTGCAGGTGATAGCCACAGTGAGAGATCCATCAGATCCACCCTTCAAAGGAAGGTTTGAACCTGGTGTTTTAAGAAGGTGTCTGCTGTGTTTTCAGATGCTACAGAGAGGTCTTTCCATTTTCATGGATCATTAAGAGTGCTCATGGGCACAGCACTGGGACTTTCTGCTTGAGCCCTAACATTTGCTACTTAGCTGCTCTTCTCAGACAATTACTATTATTAGCTTTTGCAGGATGTATGATTGTCTATTTTATTTGTGACCCGTAGTGGATCTAACTATGTGTCCTGCAATATGATAGCTGTTAAAATGATTCCCTTAAACTGCTCCACTGAATATCACTAATTGATTTTAGATGTGATGATCATAAGCTGTCAGATTCTTCCCTCTAGAGGTCTGCCTGATTTAACAGCAGAATGACCAGGCAACAATATATTCAGCTTTTTCATAAGCTGATTAAGAAAACCTATATTATACATAAAATAGCATCTTCCACAGCAACAGTATATATGAAAAATGATAAATAAATGTATCAATTACTTTTTCACCTACTCAAAAACACCACTGCATAAAGCCTTAACACAGATTGAAAAGAAAAACAAAACAAAATCAACTCCCAAAGCATACTGCTTTTCAGGCAGTTATGGACTAATGTTAGTGCTAACATTAAATAACACTAGAATTATGTAAGGCTGACAACCGTAATTAATGAACATTTTGTCACTGAAAAAGAGAAAATAGGATCATGAAAGAAATTAGAAGTAAAACAGGAACCTGTGACTAATCAGCAGAAATACATCCCTTTATACATTGCTTCGTACCAGAAAAGGATTGTCACGAGTGATCAAGGTTACACCTGATATCTGGGTAACTAGCTAAAATATCAAACACAAGAAAATTTTCTTGCTCTTCATTTTTGCTTTTTTTTAATGGTGGATCTTCTCTCGATACCCAAAAATCTGAGCAAGTGCACACAGACAATTTCTTCCCATCCCACACACATCCTTCTCAGAGAACAATCAATCGCTTCACAAGACTATTCTGCATTTTTAAAGTTCTGCTCACGTTCTGTGGAATCTTCAGTTATATACAACAAGACAAAAGTAATCCATTAATATTTCTTTATGTATTACTGTATTTAAATTGCCTGTTGGTGTTTCAATGGAATCTATTCAACTACCAGATTTTTCTTTAAAAAATGGGCTCAAAACCTGGACAAAGCCTTCTAGCAAAATGCAAACCAGAGTTCTGATGACATATCCTTAGAAGGCAATTACCTCAGGTTACAACTATCACATTATTAACTTGTTTAGGGGAATTAGACATAAAATACAAAGAACCATTTTGCTACCCAGCTCTACTTACACTTTAGAGTTCATTTTCCCAATTACAGTATTTTTTGTTTTCAGGGACTAGCCTTTCAATTTGTCAAAATTATTATCCCATACCCAAAAATGTTTACAACTCCATCCATATTGGCATCATTCATAAATGCTAAGCTCCACTGTTGCCATTAAAATAAACCACTAGAACTAGATCAGGATACTAATCTGGGTGCAAAAGAAAACTGCTGACAAGCTACTCCTTGAGATTCACTTTCCAACTAGAGGTGTCTTTCTTTCTTCATGGATTCTCTCACATACACCCTAATTTGCTTAAGAAAAGCACACACATCCCTATCAAGACTGAGGTACTGACACATTCCAAGTTATTCGTTAAATCGTATATTCCATCATGGAAAAAGAATTCATTAACCTTCCAAAAAGAATAATTGTATCACAGGCTCAACAAAAGACCTGACAGCAATGGCTCTGCCATCAGGACTGTGATGTTCAACTCAATAAAAGCATTTTTTTTTTCCATGCTAATAAAGAAATCCACTACGAGCAAACTGGTTTTCAGCATTCATTACACCTATATGAGCTACTGTCCTTTTTAGCAGAGAAAGCAAGCACAAATGAGAGAATGCTTCTACTCATTGACTAAAATTCATAGGACACAAATATTGCTCATTACCTGTATTTTACAGGCATTTTAAGAACAGATAAGTATTATCTACATCATCAAATATAAACTGGGCAGTCTTTTTATCAGCTGGAAGTTATACTTCATTTTTTTTGGCTAAACTTTACATTTCTGTCAATTAAAATGACAAAGATGACAATGGACAAGATTCCTGTGGGTGCCAGGGATGAATACAATCGTACATCAGTGTAAAAATGGAAATAAACTGCATTTGGTGTGCTTCATGATCCCATTAAAATACACTTCCCCCTCCGCTAACAGGCACCTCAGTCCAAGTGTGTTCTTTTAAAGGAATAATCCCAGCATGTCTTCACAAGCCAGGTTTTCACTTACCGCTTCTAATAAAATCCACCAACCAAAATAAAACTTACGAGTGTCCTTTCGCCTTGAATTACTTCACATCCCAGAGGCAGGCAATCCAATCTGGCTCTGGATGGCTGCATAGCTGTGATCATGTCACACAGTGTAAGAATAAACACAAAGAGGGGCAAGGAAGGATAAAACCTCAGAAATCCTTCTTTGTGACTCCACAGTCTTTTCATTAGACAACACAAAAGTGAAAAGGATGATATGCTGAAGAGCATTTAAAAATGCTACTGGAATGTTTGGTAAGGTTATTATTCAGTTCTAGCTGTGATCTACCAGTCTCTATCTATCTTCTGCATTCTCCATAAGAACAGATTGCAAGACAAGTTGCAACAGTGACTTGAATTAAGTATAATAGCAGGCTTTTCAGATGTATTTTCAGCCTTCAAGGACTAAAAATATGAGATGGATAAAGCCCCAGCTAAATTTGTACTCCCACTGCATCAATTTAGGTACAGGGGTTACCTGATAACTGAAATATTAAATAAAGAATGCAAACTCTACTGGACTGAGTTTGTCTGCACGGTAAGGCAAAAGGTCCACAGTATTAAACTGTTGCCATCATTAGTTGCTTGTCTTGCATTACCCTGTGCCTTCTCAATGCATTTATTGCCTACTATGCACCTACACACACAGCCTGGCATTTGAAGATGAGTAAAAGTCACACCATTTCACATGAGAAGAGGTAAAGGATCTCAAAGCACCCCTTTTGGTAAAGAACTTTGTGTGGTCTTGGACCAAATGAGCATGGGGCCCTTATGGCTGCAGAATCCATACCCTGCTCCACACAACTGCTTCCAGCCTGAAGACAGCAACTCTATAGATAAGAGACTGCAAAGAATTTCCAAGAAATGCATTAAAATTTCCCCTATGGGTTAGTCAAAGGAAGAAGAAATGTCTAAATTGCAAGTAAAAATTGTTCCTAACTTGCCCAGATCCAGGCCTTTACAGGCTGTAAGCTCAGCAACCCAGCTTCTTCCTCTGCTGTCTGTGGAAGAATTCCTCCAGCTAACAGATCAAATCTATCCTTACTTTCTGGGTAAGAAGAATTTATGGTTTCTGGTGAAAAACATAAATCAGAATTTCAGTAATGATAAACTATGACGCATTCCACAGTAAAATTTGCTGGAACATATTTATACAAAATTTCATAAGTCACTCAGATGCTACTCCTCTATTCAATTTTCTCCACCAAGCCATATTTACTCTCACCAAGACCGTTTGCTCCAAAGTAAAGCACTTGATATCCTGATCTCCTAAGCATATGCTGGGTGGATGAAAAGTACCATGTGGCTAAAAAAAGCCTGCATGCAACACTTCTTCCACTTCAATGAGAGACGGGCAGCCTACCAAAAATTCTGAAAATCTTTTCACAAAGAAGGATAATTTTTATACCGAATTCTAAAGATTAAAATAGCAGATTAAGAGTATGTTTATACAGGAAAACACTCTGCCTAAGGATCCCTGCAGCAGACCAGGTCCACAGCACAGCACAGCACATGGGATGTGCAGTGACATGGGAACCCTGGGAACATATCCAGGAACATGAAAGGCACAGGCATTTCCAAAATGGGTCCCCCATGCACTGACATGAAGCATGAAGAGTTCAGTGAGTCTCTACAAAAATTATGTGTGAAGAAAGTTGAGATGTGTCCCTAATTCTGTGAAATCAAATCCATGTCTTGGACATGCGGGTCCAAATAAGCATTTGGAAAGCACAGGGAGGAGTCCTCCTAATTGCCTGATCCCCTGGAGCTCTGGGGTGCAACGGGAGAGAGGAGGAGAGCACTGTGCACATCTCCTCCCTAGCTGCCCACAACAGCTGAGATGAGTTTTTACATGACAGGAACAACAAGAGGAAAGAACCTGACACTTACTTGGCAGAGAAAGGGGTCAGAAACGTCCCCTTTATACGGCATTTTTTTTAAGCACTCAGTATTGTAATCCAAAGAAACTCTCTGCTATTCTTCTCCCTGAAGTGCAAAATTACAAATGGTGACACCAAGCTAATCTTTGTGAACACTTAAAATGGGAATTTATAACAAGACAAATAGCTCAGAGCACTCCAAAAATATGCTGCATATGAACAGAGAGAAAAAGAATAGTTCCCTTGTCAACAGCGTGAAACATACTGGATGAGATCAGGATTATGACTGTCAAAACCTGTCAACAGCATTTAGAATTTTCTGTGTTCCATTGCATATATTTCCCTATATCACTGCAAATCCAAGTAATATCCTCAATGACTGGAGACCAGATTGGGATTTACCAATGTCAGAAACTGCTTTGTGCCCTGATCATAAGTGAAACAGTTTATAAACTACGCATTGCATAAGACCAAATTATGCTCACTGCTTTACAATCACTGAATTCAGAATTTTATAAAAATGTGAATCAGCAATTAAAAAAGAAAGATCTTCTATTTCTTCTCTACTGTATACATCAAAAGCAAATTGCATGCAAGAGTACTCATAACTGCATGCAGGAATAGAGCATGTACCCGCAGCTAATGAACAACCTGCCTTGCAATGATGATAAAGCTGATACAAAATTGTCTGTCAGTTTTGCAAGACTGAAATAATTTTGATCTCCAAGCAGCTTTCAGGACACAGCTCTTTGCACAGCATTTCTGTCTTCTCTCAGGAGAATGACATAAGCAGTTTTGAGATAAAATTTTGGGTTTGGATCAGATCATTCAACTTTTCTGGCATTGTACACTTTGCCTCAGAAGTAGTCTCAGAAACCCATGGCTTCTACGAGCATTTTAGTCACTGCAGAAGGACTAACAACACCTATGTGATCAATGACTAACATTTCTAGCAAGAACATCAGAGCTGAAATGCATTCTTAGCCAAAAAATATTACCGTTAATAGGAAAAACAGTAATTTCTATTGTTTCTTTATCCATTAAGAACTAAGTCCTACATACATGACACTGAAAATAGACAGCAAGCATTTGTCATCCCTTGCTACCATCAACACAGTGAGTAGCATCAAAAGAAATTTTAAAAACTGCCTTAGCACTGCCTTTCCCAGCACATGTTCTCCGTCTCTGTTCAGCTCTTTATGCCATCACTTTATTATCCAAGAATATGCAATGAAGTAAAGACTCCTGTCTGGACTTACGAGAGGTACTTTCCTACTCTGAAGTTAGGATAGGCAGTTTTACATTGAGAGGTACTTTTCACTTGAGAAGAGGAAAAAAATCACTATTTTGATGGAGAACATCTCTCTCTCTCGAGGCCAAAGAAAATGCTTTCCTTTGCTGAACAAAAAAGCTGATCCAGGAATACTCAGGCCACTGCCAGTGAGTTTGAAAAATCAGTTATTTTGACACATATAGGTCTATTAACTGAAAAAAGCTCAAGCTGGCTCTAACCTTGGGAAGGGACACAGCACACTTATTACAGTTCTCATAAGGAAGGAGTAATGTTAACTGTGCGTCTTGCTACGTGATCAGGCAAGTGATTACAGAGGAGGAACATTTCAATCAGAACAGTATGGCAATTACAAGTACAATAAAGCAGTCAATAATTTTCAGCATTGTTACCAGTCCTGTGATTTAGAAGGAAAAACACTTCAGGACAGCATAGATTATATATAAAGAGTTTGTTATGTCGGCAAACAGAAGTTTCTAGAAAGTTTTAGTTGGGGACAGCTTTTTCAGAAAAAAAATCTGCTTTCATTTCATATAGGAAGACATAATATTACACTTACTACACGTAACAGTGGTAGCATTAGTAACATAAACCCACATATTAGTGAATGAGCTGTGAAGGTAACGCTGAATTCAACCGGATTTCTACATCTAAATGCATTTTGAGAGAGCAAGCTGAACACACATTGCTAATAACAGCTATGAAAACAGAAGCCTTATGCACAGAAAGGTAACCAATAAGCCATTGCAGATGAACCAGCAACATCTCAAGCCAAAAAGCCTGAGATTTATGCTTGCAGTGGGTTGACTTTGGCTGGTGCTCATCAAAGTTGCTCTGTCACTCCTCTCCTCAGCAGGAGGTGAAGGGGAGGGAGAAAATGAGATGGAAAAGATTCAATTTATTCTCTACTTCTCATCAACAAGCAATGTCCAGCCACTTCCTGGTAAGCAGGGTTTCACTAGGCACGGCAGTCATCACAGAAGACAAACATAATAATGATTGTCCCTCCCCCCTTTCTCTTATTGCTGAGCAGATATCGTATGGTATGGAATACCCCTCTGGTCAGCTGGATCAGCTGTCCTGGCTATGGCCCCTGCCAAGGTCTTGCCCACCCCCAGCCCACAGGCAAGAGGGGAATGTTGGAGAGACAGCGTTGCTGCGGTGCCAGCACTGCTCAGCCATAGCCAAAACACTGGGGTGTGAGCAGCACCTTCCTGGGTACCAACACAGCACAGCTCAGGGAGGGCTGCAATGTGCAAAGTGAGCTCCAGCTCAGCCAGACCCAAGGCAATGCCAAGAAACAAGACTGCCTTGGCTGATAGCTACTCTCTTCCCCCAGCAAACCCCAAACCACTTGCACTTCTACGTGTGTTTTAGGCAACTTTTTCTTGTGTCTCCTTCATTCTGTTTGCAGGATGCTTGGAAAGAACCAAGTGATGATTTCACTTGTAAAAGCTGTGGAAATCTCACATTATCTATTTGAGAGAGAGTATCTGCATGTAAAAATGGCATTTTCACAGATAGCTGCTCATCTGATACATAGTAACATTTTATTACTTGAAAACAACAAAATAAAACTTTTTCCACTCTTTAGAGAAAAATTATTTTCCGTAATAAAATGCTCTGAAGTTTCACCAGGACTCTGAAATGAAACGAGATTGTATTTTTGCTATATAATTTATTATAACACATAATCCTAAATTATTTTGAAAGTTTCATACACCTTTAAAATTCGTAAATACACTCCATACTTATTTCAAGAACTGTTATAACAAGTACTGTTAATTTCTCTATTTTGATTAACAACTGTGAGGAAGATTAAAAAGCTGCTTTTTTTTTCCCAGGCACTTTATTCCCAGGCACAATTCTACTTACTCAAGTAAGCTGTAGCACTTGAATAAAGTGGAGATTTATATTCCTAGATTCACAAGAGGAAAAATTGGAAGCATCTCACTGTTTGCATATGTTTAGCAGGTTTCATTCTTTCCTGATGCATTCCAAAACATGATTCTGTATGTGTATGTCTGTATATATACACATAAATCAATGCATAAATGTGTGTATATACACACACACCAATTGTCACAGTTGCTTATTGCAATTTTACCACTTTATTAATCAAAATTAAATGGAAAATATGCATATAAATCTAACGCAGAAATGTTATTGTTACATATTCTGTTATCTAATACTTTTGTGTTGTAACATTTTTTAGTGCTACTTCTTTATAAAGGAATCAAAGAGAGAACTCTGGGGCAGAATCTGCCAATTCAACAACTCAACAATATTCAAATTTACTATGAACCTGTTATTTCTGAGGAGATTACTTGTTTCATCTATTTCACTTTCAACAAGAGCTTTGTTTGAACTATTAGGAAATACATTTTAGTGACAAAATTCTTGCACAGATGTTTCAGAAATCTGCTCACTTTCAAAATGAAGTAACTAAATCTTATTTCCATTTTACAGTGGTTCAGAATGGGGCAAGGCGAAGTGGCCTGACCATTCATTTTCCAAATGAAACACTTAAATACCAGAAAACTAAAAAAACCCCATAACTGAGTAATCATTTTCAAATAGAAGTTCAAAATGAAAACAGTTACCATTCAGTACCTTTCAGGGACTGGAAACTTTGTGTGAATAAAAATTCACAGCAAGTTTAAAGGACTAAAAATACAAATTAAATCTCTTGCCCACTAACTTTTTTTTTTTTTTAATATTTGAGAATAGTCAAAAAGAATAGAGAAACTCTGCATGAACCCCTTTTGGCCTAAGCTTTCATCAGCAAGAGGGCTTGGTTGGTTGTTCTGATACTCCGGAGTGCGGCACTGCTGCTGTGGTGGACCTGCAGTGCATTTGCTCAGCCTTTAATACAGACAATTGCAAAAACCATTTATTTTCTAGGGCCTTCCTGCCTCTGCTGCCCTATCACACTCCCTTGCCCTTTCTGACCAGAAGCCAATGCTATTTAGCCAGTAATAGACTAGAGCAACATTGTAAATAGAATTAATGTTTTAAGCTGCCAAGGTTGACCAGCACCTCCATCCCTTACAGACACAGGTAATGTGGGTTATTTGCAAGTAAATATGAGGGTCGTGCCCTCAGGAGTGGAAATAGCCCTGCACCTCTCCTCTCACCAGCAATAACACCACGGCTTCAAACTTCATTCCCTTCATACAAAGGAATTGGCTCACACCTTTTTAATTCAAAAGACAACTGGCGCCTCTGATTTTTTTTTTTTTGCTATTCCCAACAAGCAGACTGCCTTATGTCTGCAAGGACTCAAATTCCAGTTAATGAAAAAAAACCAGAAAATGGGTGAGAGTGTACCACGGCATCATATCTGTGGAGTGATTCATCTGAAATGTTCTTTTTCACTTTCATTCTCTCACATCTGTGATGATTAAAAAAAAAAAATCTGTGCTATTATTTAACTAACCTGACCTTTTCTTAGAAGAGTTTTTTGGGTGTTCTTCTATGACTTTTGTGCATTCTGTATCCGGATTCTCCATCATATAATTAATAGTAAGATATATAAAATGGTGGAGAAAAACCTTAGATAATTCATATGAAATAGAAAAATATGTGATGAACAAGTCAGTGGTTTATTTTTCCCAGATTGATATTCCACAATAAACACTTTCAGGTGAATCATTATTTTCACTGATTTCCATACCATTTCACCTGTAGTCTTACAGGAAAAAAGAAAAATTGTTTTCGGTAACAAACATGACACAGCACTCAGAATTCAGTATGGAAACAGCAAAACAACAAAACTAGATTAGAAACCATTCAACAATTGCTTGTACAAGAAGGTGTTACAGTAAAAGTCTGGGCATCAAACTCCCAATGCCTGAATCCATTTAATGAAAAGCACAAAAGCTACACATTTTTAAAGGCCTCAGTGCACTGAAAAACTCCAGAAAACTGAACTCCCCAAAAGTAGTGGGTAAAGACACAAGTATTTCAGAAGCTGCAGTATTTCAGCAAAATATTCAGAAGGCAGGATTCACAGGTAGTTGTAAAGCAGCAGTCCCAAAATTTTTGAAAAGACTGCGTCAGAAATTATGGTACATAGATCAAAAAGGAAGGAAAACAAAAAAAGGAAAAATTCTGATGGGCAGCCATCTCACAGGAATACTTTGAATAAATTTTCTAAAATCACTAAACTTCCAGGCACACATGCGCACGTCCTATCTAAACGGTTATTGAAAAAGTACTTTAAATTTATGAAGTCCATTCTCTCAGCAGCCTTATGTCATTTCACAGCTGAAAACAAAAGCCACCAAAAACTGCATCAGTGTGGGTGGTAAAGCTCTTATCTCTCACCAGGTTGCAAAATGAGGGGAAAAAAAAATAACCCAAATTGAAGGTGATGACCTGAAATATTCTGAATCCGTATTAAAACCCGAGTCCCTCATTTCTTATGTAGCTCATTGTAGCTTCTCTCCTCAATTAACAGTACAAAACATAAATCTACTGCCCAGCAATGCAATATTTATTAGTCAATGTCAATGTCAGCCATGGCTGTGCTGCAGCATTAACACGTTATGCTCATCCTAAGGCAGTGCAATCTGACTCCAAAGCATCCCCAGTGTGGGGCCCGTGCCCGCCTGGCTCAGTGAAACTCCTGTGACAAGCACACCCTCATCCACTCACCCAAACCTTTTACATAGACAGCCTGTAAAATCCCATACTTTCCTATCATTAGAAAAATAAGAATGCTTCTTTTTCCATTAAGACACTGCTCTTGCTTCTAACCTATATAGGTCAGAACAAAATAATGAAACGTTATTCAGGGAAAAAGTTATTTTGAGTCGGTTATTTAAAGGTCTCAGAAACATCTTATTTTCCTTTCCCCTTCCCATCTCAGAATAATTGATGCATGACCCTAGAGAACATTTTTTATAACTGAAAAAGCATTAAAAATTGTAAAAAATTAAGACTTTTTTCATGTGCTAGAATATTTACAGAAATTGAACAAAGCTTTAAACAAAATTGGTCTCAAAAGGCAAGAGACTGCTGGTGACACCTTAAGACAAAACCATCAAAAGCAAGTCGTCATTGAGTTTCTTTTCCATCTTTCCTCCTCTGTTCCATGCCCCAACGCTTCAGCTGAATGCTGTAAGCTGATGGCATACCCGACTTCTTTGGGGAAATGCAATGATGTGCTGTTCCAGTTTCATCACAATAATAGAGTAAAACCCTACTAATTACAAGCATAGAAAAGAGAGGATGAACTGGGAGAGCACTGCATTTGAATTAACTGTGATTTATGGTCATCTCTGTTAAAAAAATAGATAAAAAATGAGCTGACGAAAAAGTCCATTTTCCAACTGCTCCATTTGAATGAAAAAATCATGGAAAAGTTATAATGTAAAAGTGATGGAGAATAAAATGTTTTATAGTCAAGAAAAAAAATCTGTAGAGATAAAAAGGACTTTTCCATCGGGAACCTGCGCTACTCTAAAAGAAACCACAAAATTTAGCTATTACTCATTCTGAGCTCACAGACAGAGTTTTGTTTGATATTAAAGTGATAATAACTGAGTTTTCCAGAGGTACTGGAAAACATATTATGCAATAGTGGCTCAGAGCATTTCAACAGTGTGTAATGTAAGGGTAGCTAATTTAAGCTTCCCATAAGGGTTTCCATGAATGGAAAGCATTTTCTTGAAGGCTAAAACTTCACTGTTTACTATATTTGCTGAAAAAGACATGACAAATATTTTGGGATCCAAGGAAGAGGAATGACAAGATTTAATCTGAGATAGAAGGAGGATTCATAATTCAGTACTCACAACATTCATCCATAACAACAGGTCAAGAATTAAAGTAAACAGTTCCTTGCATAAAGAGGAAAATAATTTAACTAGCTATCTGACTGTGGACTTGCATTTCCCTCTTCAGAAATTATTTTATACAAGCAAAGTAGCTTTTTGAACAACTACTGCTTTGTTCTTTTGGACTTAGTGAAAACATGTCCCCTAATAACATTGCACAAGCAAATTTAACCAAACCCATCATAGCAGAAGTGGCATCTAATGTACACTTTTTTTCTGCAAATCAGTTTGACAAAACTTTCTTTAAGGTGTGTTAAGATGTGACATTGTTAATTGAGAACAAAAACAAAAACTGGAAGTGAAGCCAGCACTGGAAAGGAACCAGTTTTCTATTTTTATACTATTTGCATGATGTGAAATGAATAGGTATATCACCTTTCTGTTCTTGAACAGGTTTTTAAATAGACCTTTTAGGAATATGTTTATAGCTGACAAATGTGGCAGGGGGGTTTGTTTTGGGTTTTAAAATGAAAATTATGTTTTCTTCCCATTCACTTTCTACAAAGGTGTGTACAAGAGCGCAGTGGTCAGCTACAAGAAGTATTTGCTGTAGTTCAGTACTTCTCCTCAAAACTCTTCAGTCTCATTCATTAAACAAGAAAGCTGTGGCAGTTTCCCAAGTCACTTGCTCTGAATAGTAACTGATGGGTGTTTCACACTTCTGCCCAAGGTGAACAGTCTTAATGTCCACTGAATGTAAATACTCAAAAATCACTTCCACAAATGAATAGATTATTATTCATTTACCCTATCAGTCTGGAATGAATGGAGCATTCTTCCAAATCCTGCACAATCTGTAGAGCAGCCAGTCATAAAGACAGCAGCGTTGTAATCATCAGTTATTTTGTTCCTACTGAATACTGTGTGATACAGCTGGCAGGTCAAATTGGGACTTCTCTGGCTTCTGTACATAAGTATTGTATGCTGATAACACATAGTTCCTTTGGTTTGCAAAAAATTTCTGAACATTAACCAAAATGAAAAAACTAATGTTAATGTCCCGTACTAATGAACTACATTACGTGCACGTAGTTAAATAATTATTGAAAACCAGAATATTTGCAAACAGGAAGGTATCTATAATACCACCAGGTAAACTCTTTCCAATTTTAAAGACAGCACTCTATCAACTTACTAGTAACAAAGTTTGAGTATTTAAGTGTTTGTTATTGTTACTGGTTTCCTCCCCAAAACAACCTCTTGCTCTGGTTTGTATTTTTTTTTAAGTACCTACCCAATGTTGCCTTCCTTTCCTACTTGTCCCTTCTTCCCTACAATATAAGCCGACAGAAAACATGATTCAGTACCAAACCACCTTCCTCCTTTACTCTCTCCTCTTCCAAAAGGCCAATGTTCCTGAGGGTTTCTCTGAGTAATGACTCAGCCATCTCTGGAGTTTTACCATGTAGCTTTAGCTAAAAGAAATTCACCACAAATGATTACCTACAGTGTGCCATCAGCAATGATCCCTATAATCCAATGCATATCAGACAAGCACCATTAACTAAGGGATTATTTAATTAAACCTGAACTGGAGCTGGTGCTAAAACTCTCTTATATCCCGTCAGACTGATATTCTGCATAAAGAGACATCTAAGAGGGACACGTTTTGAAAAACAATTTGTGTTTACTCACTCTTTGGTTTCCTTTCCTCTTTTGAACTCTGCATTAAGGTTCTTTTACCTTCCTCCCAGAGCAAGCAACACCACAAATAATGCACATCTAATCTTGCACTGAGCCTTTTACCCTGCAGGAAGATTGTCTTGAAATATTTTCCTTACCCTCCCAATCTAACTCCACATAATCCCTTTGAAAAATTTTCCAGAGTTTTGACTTAGTGCATGGCATGAATAACAATTCATGTAGTATATTATTATAACCAGGAAAAAAAATAAATTCTACTCCTGATTATCTTCAATATTCAGAAACAATAATTTTCCAAAGGAACAAAATAAGCAAGAGGGGAAAATGAGAAAAATACGAAACAACAGAACAAAATAACTCTGGAACCTACGGCAATAACCTTAAATTCAGCCTTAAATATTAGCTGCCCTTCCATGTGAGACTAACGTAAAGATTAATAGTCTGAATATTATACTAGCGAGTCTCACGTAAGCCCATTGACTTCACTCGAGCCATGTGCACCAGAGCAAGGAAGAACACAGTCAGCCTCATTATAAATACATACTGTAACATGCCCTGAAGTAAAAAGTTATGCTGTGGGAATGCATTAAAAAATAGCATACAACAAAAAAAATCTCAAACATTTAAGAAGTAAGTATTCAGCGGTCTTTCTGTCTGACCATTTCTTTCTGTGTTTTTAGACTTCTTTGTGAGTGGCCAGAGAGTCTGAGCTAAAGAAAATTAAATGCAATGCAGGTGCAAACTCTATAACTGAAAACAGAAGTAATGATAATTGAAAATGCTGCAGTGAAGCACTGAAGTCTGATCTTAACTGTTAACAAAGTAATTATAGCAAGGGCTAACAGTAGGTTTAAAATTTGATGTAATGAAGAAGTTACAAGTTAAAAGAATGTCTGACTTGCCTAGAAGGAAAGTCAGATTTAGAATATATGTATTCACACACACACACACACATATATATATTTCACCTCAGATTTAAGAAAGCCTGTGCGCACACACGCTGAAACAAACAGCCAAGCTGACCTCTAAGGAGTCTTCGCATGGAAACAGATCTGAAATTAAAGAAACACTTCTAATACATGAACATCAATGAAAGCATTTTTTGTTTCTAAGGTAGCAGCAAAGAAATCAGATTAAAGCCTGATTCAGTGTGGGTGCAGGTGGGAGGAAGAACCACTGAGATTCGAAAACACTAGTATAAATTTATATGCAACTGAAGCCTTCTACAAGTATTTTTTTTCCCTGGGAAAACATCTATAATGCAGACAGCATTTATCAAATGAAAATTTTACAGATGAGTAAAGGACCCAATTCAAAAGAGGCTATATATAATAGTACCAGAATAGTGCTGCACTGACTCACCTGTCATTGTAAACCTCAGATTCTTTTCTACATTACTGGAACTCACCCCCTCATCCACTTCTCCCATCTACACTGTGCCATTTAACATCACACCACACACTTAATAAAACTTATCTATCATTAAAATTGTGAAATAATCCTGAGCTGAGTTCATCAAGCAGATTTCTTTCTCAGAACCTGTAGGCCTGTTCAGTAATTTTTTTCTCTAACAATTGTAATGAATAGTTCCAATACCTATTTATAATTTTTGCATGAAAAGTACATATGCATAGCACCTTAATTTTCTAAGTTGAAATTATATAGGACGTGGTGGAACTTCCATCTTGCATCTCTGATTGCAACATTCTGACAGTAATCACTGGGTTTTCACATGCAAATCAGGGTGCCAGTCTTACAAACCAGCTTTCTGTGGGTATTAAGATCCACATGGATACTTTTGGGCACAGCTGTATGGATTGCATGCAGAGAGCATGACTGGAACCAAAATACGAAAAAAAATCCCCCACAGTTTTAAAATATATATTACTGTATCTACACATTTCATACCTGGTCTATTTTTAACATCCTTGTTTCTGTTAGCAGGAGAAAAATAACCAGAACTAATGTTCACATATTATAGTATTTTGAGGAGTTTAGTTTATCATTCCCCTAATCCTCTGTTCCAAAAAGATGTCATAGCAATGAACTATTTTAATAGAAAGAGGAAAATTTACTCTTTGGTTTAATAGAAAAAAAGAAAACAAAAAACCAGACCCAAAACATAAGGACAGTCCCAGACTGAATTGCAGGACAATCCTGATACAAAATGGAAATAAGATACACCTTTCAAACCAAGACAAAAACACTGCATTTTCCTTTCACTGAAAACTCGGAATTAAAGCAGCATGCTTTCTGAAAAATGTGTGTTATCCCATTTTCTGGGATGGGGGAGACCTGCCCATTTTCACATTTGGTTATTCTGCAGGTGACCAAAGTTAAATTGGCGATTTAAAGATGTGGCCAAGTGCCAAACAAACCACCTGATCCAATTTCAGCCTCAGACCTGTCCACAGGTGCTGTCACCATCCTTAGCTCAGTGGAAGAGTTTCCTTGTTCTCAGTAACTGGTAAAGGTCAGGCACATGCAATATTTACAAGCTTACAGAGCGCTCTGAGGCAGTTTGGAGCTGGAAATACTGCGTTACTTTATTTTAGTGTCGTCTTTCTGCAATTTCAGTTCCAAGTTCAGTTTTACCACTTTAAGACTGCTCTTAAAGTTTGAATTTCAAATAGCACAGCCAAACCAGTCACTTCTGAAGTTAAGTGCAAAAAATGCAAGGTAGTCTAGTTGTTCTACTATAATTTTGGTATACAGCAGAAGCTGGCCATTTGTCATTTATATTCCACCTGATGTTCAATGTAAGTGGACAACAAATATGCAGTCATTACTTCTTGTTCACTAAGGGAGAAAATAAGAGTCTCATCCATTTCAGTTACGTGTATTGGATTTCTTGATACATGCTCTAACTTATTTTCTTTTATGTATTCTGACCTGTGAATCCAGAGACACTGAGTAAAGAAACTGAATGTAAGAAGAACAAAGGTTTGGTTGTTAAGAAATTACAAGGTTGTTCTGACCTTTAATTAAGTATTTGAGGGGGTGGAGAAAAAAACCAAAAGAAGTAATTTCAGTTTTCATCAAGACCCTCAAAACACAAACGAGATTGCAGAGAGGTCAGCAACAGTAAACTTGATTTGCTCTTCCCAGGCAAACCAAATCAACATTTGCACCTCAAAGCCAGCTAAGTCAGGTGTTGGTTCCCCTAGGCTGGCACAAAGAGCATGAACATTAGGGAGTTTCTGTCTGGTCATTTTTTGTAGCTACAATTAAGAACACATGAACAGATGTAGCAAGATAATTTGAGTACACTCACGCCAGCTGTAATTACAGGAACTGAAAAATGTGTGTGTCCTGGTAGAGACACCATATACTGATAAAGTGTAAAGATGGGGTGGGCTTGAGGATAACGCCATGGTTACATAAATCCTAGAACAGCCTGGGTTGAAAGGGACCCTTAAAGATCATCTCATTCCAACCCTCGTGCCATGGACAGGGACATCTTTCACTGCACCAGGATGCTCACAGCTCCATCCAACCTGGCCTTAAACATTTCCATGCCACCAAAAAGAAAATACACTTCTACAGGCTTCCCTCAGCTAATGAATACCATTCTAAGACCTTCCTTTCTGGATGGGTCCCATAGGTTAGCATACTTGAATAAAAATCAGATCTAAAGTACTAGAGGTAGTTTCTGAATTCTACGTTCACCAAGTTAGTTAAATTTAGCCACCATGCTCCTCCACAACAATTTAAACAACAAATGAGACAGTCACATTTTACTTCCACACACTTTCACCACAGCATTATTGTGAAGGTATCATGAGATGTCAAACTTTTCCTAAGTGTCAGGAAAAAGAGAGGCAACACAGGACACTGAGTGGCCATGCAAGGACAGATAAAATACATATAGATGAAGAGGAAGAAATACAAGTGGAGAAATTTTTTTAATATATCAGTAGTTGATCAGAAATGTAAACTAGAAGTTAGGAACTTTCAGGAAAACAACAGAGAACTCATTTTGCTGTTGTCTAAACCCATGGTCTGTCCACATCAATGCTGTGTGTCATCTTGGTCCCCTATCTCAAAACAGGATACAGTAGAACTAGAAATGATTTGTAGAAGGGAAACTTAAGATGGACAAAGTTAAAAGAACTTCTGTACAAAAAAATCCCCACATAAAGCAAAGAAAACCACTTCAGTCTCTTTCCAGAAAGACATAGCTCAGGGGAGAAATAACAAACGCCTACAAAAACACGGTCCTCAAGGTCAAGGTGATAAAAATTGATTCTTCGCTCTGTCTTCCAAAATAAGGAGCAGGAGGCATCAACTGAAACTAACAGGAAACAGCTTCAAAACCAGATGACGTGACTCACCACCCAGCAAACGGTTGATCTGTGAACTTCTTTGCTAATGGATGTTTAGAGAGGCAAAGGTTATATCTAGATTTAAGGAAGACTGAACACATTTGAGTAGAAGAAGGTTGTTAAAGATTAATAAGTACACCGAAACTACATCCAGCCCTGCAGCACTTGATGCAAAGAGGAGCTGGAAAGGTAAAATAAATACTTCAGCCACTTTTTACAGCCATCATTGTACACAGAATAAGGGACCTCCAGACTGCTGGTCACCCTGATGCTAAGCTGGATATAAAACTGAAGTATTACAGTAAAGATAGAACAACCTTCTGTACTATTAAAGGAAATTTAACAAACCAAAAAACTGCTACATTTAATGTAGAATAGAACGGTAAACTGAACAGCTTGATAAAGTTCCAGCTGCAAAAGTATTTGGAAATGTTAAATTTTGCCATGTATTTAAGAATTTTATATTGCTCTATTACTCCCCAGCCATTCTAAATGTAGAATTTTAGGGCCATTACTACATAGCTGAAGTACTCAGAAGAAAACTACAGATTTGCTTTTAATTTTTGTAGGCAACATCTGGCCATTCTCTCATCACGCTCCTGTGTTCTCTATTTTTTGTTGCTGCTTATTTCAGTTCTCTACACAAAATACAACAGAATCTATCAGCTATTATTAGATATTGTTGTTTTCTCTTGTGATCATATGTATGGTCTACATCCAGATCTTACAGACTATCCAGGTAAGAAGCTACAGGCAGATGTTGGGATGATGGGGTGGACAGGGAAGGTGCAACACAAAATAATGTTTTCCGATGAATTTTTCATGACCACATACTGTACATACTTCTAACCTCTACAGCAAAAATGAATAGTCTTTATAAATTACTGATAAAGGCAAAACTTCTTTTTCAAAGAAACAAATCAAGATAGATACAATATGTTAAAACCCAAGACCCGCAACAGTGCCAGGGGAAATGTTGCAGGTTGGTTTTTGGTTTTGTTTTTTTATTTTTTGAAGTCCATTATGTTTTGAGAGGCGGAATGAAGGAACACAGAGAAATATCTCCCCCAAAACCATGTCTTCTGGCAGAAGACACTAAGATGCAGAGGATCACAGCCCATCTGCCTATCCATGCCTCAAGCATGTCACATTTTAATAACTGCAAGACTGAATGCTGAAAAACATTCTACAGAGATGAAGCAACTTTTTAATGTTTTTTTTTCCCCTCATTTTTTGTTGCTCTTTTCTCCACCTAACACTATCAGGCAAATGACAGCTGGAAACATCATGTTTTAGCCAGGAACACACATCTTGAAAGCAGATGGTAAATAAGCTTACTGCAGAATCACAACCGACTGATAGAAATAATCATGTCACCAAAGCTACCTCAGAGCCAGACAAACACAAGAAATATTTTTATGGCAAATTTTACAACTGAGAACATCATCTTTGCATTACACACCAGATCCTACAGCAGTGATAAAACTGACACATACACCTGAAATTTTATTGTGTTTTTAGAGCAGGCTGTGCCTGAGGCAGACACAGGCCTGTGGAGCTGAAGGGGAGGGATGAGCAGGATGGTGGCTGGATTCAGAGACCTTCTCAAGACCGTGGAAAAGCACAAGTGGGTGTCTCTGTCTGGAGAAGCCCCTGCTCAGGCAAGGTTAAGAACTGTCCCCGCACGTGGCTGTAAAACACCCCCAGGCTGGTTAAATGCTGCTCCCTGCTCCATCCTTGGTGCACACTCAGTGTAGGAACAACTGAGCTCCTACTCAAATGCCTTCACTGCCTAAATGCCCCAAACTGTTAATTACAGCACACAGGAAGGAACGTTTGGCTCAGATTGGTGAGATTCTGACAAACTGAATGTGCTTTGCAAACCAATTTTAATTCTCTTCTCTCAGCAGAAAAAAAATGGAAGGATGTAACAATGCTTTTAAGAAACCAGTCGATGATTAAGATTAAAGAACTCCCCAGAAGGCTGAAAGGTTAAAGAGGATCTGTTTCCCCACATAAAATACTCTCAAAAGTGGAAAAATTCAGACAAAGCTTTTCACACTCTCAGAGAGATTTGATCTGTGCATCTCAGATAAATGAAGAGCTTGTTTTTTGTTAGCTGGAAATTTGAAATTTCTTCAGTGCACCATTCGCCTATGGATCATTTGTTACAATTATACTACTTAATGTATTCTAATAGGATTGGTTTTCTGGAGGCATGCAAGTTGTTTGTAAATAGCCTAGATAACATGAAAACAAATAATACATGTTTATGAAAAAAAATCCATATTTCAGCTCAAGATACCTTATTATAACGTTATTGCAAACATCCAAAAAAAGTCAAAGTAGAGCACAACAAGAAGATGTTTTATTTAAATTAATCCACATTAAAGATACTCGCTGGAGGTAAGTTTTTCAACCTTGAAACTATAAAGCACTAACTAGACAGGTAAAAGTGTTTTTACCTACAAGCTGCTAGAAACAATTAACAACACAGAGGAATGCAACCCCAGAAAGTCCCTTTATTTCCAAGCTTTAGTAATTTTTATAACTTGCAAATTCAAAAAAGCTCCTAAACAAAGGCCTTTCTTCTGAAGCTATCCTAAATTTTACTTGCTCCACCTTTTATTTTTTTTCTAACATGATGGAAAACAGTTTGGCTTCTGTCCTAAGATGATGGGGTTTTGTGGTTTTGTTATTCAAGGTGAGAAATGTACAGTTTACTTGCAGGGGAAACAAAGGAAAGAGTAACAGACAAACTGCAATACATGAATGATAATAAAATATATAGAAATACTCCAGGCCTGTGAGACAGGGATGACTTGGACAGATGCAAAATGAGTTTGTCAGAAAAACAATGAAATCCAAGCAATTAAAAGAAAACAAGGAAAAGTCAGAAAACATTAGGCCAAACCAACTAATTTTTCTTTTTCCTTTTAATTGAAATTTTTTACTTTAGACCCTGATATACTGAAATTAGCCTGGCTGAAGGCCACCAAATAGTCAGACTGCTATAGCACATCATCTCTAAGGCTTAAAGAGCTTAAAAGCCTAAATTTCAAGGAAAATCATATTTCTGTCTTCCAGCTACACAGTGGGAGGGCTTAGGTATGACTCTCCTCCATGGAGCAGAGTGACAGGATGGGAGACAAGGGGTACAAGTCGGAATGTGGGCGATTCCAGATAGATGTAAGGGAATTTTGTTCCCCTTGAGGCTGCTAGCACACTGGAACAATTTGCCCAGAGGCACCATGGAGTTCTCATTTCTAGAAATATTCAACAGTCAGCTGGTCATGATCCTTATAAATCTTAAGTTTAAAAAAGGAAAAACCAAACCAAGCGTGTGTTCAAGAAATGTTTGGACCAGGCACAGGGTATGATCCTTGGGGAGTCCTGTGTAGGGTCAAGGGTTGGACTCGATGACTCTGATGGGTCCCTTCCAACTCAGCATATTCTAAAGAAAAACCAACCCACCTAAAAATCTGCAATATATTCTCAAAGACTGAAATGCTTAACCCCCAGCACTTTAGCAAGCGCTCATTAGTTACAGCATAGTGTATTTGGAATTTAATTCCAGTGGGTGGTTGCAAACTTCCAGCTGTTCAGGCACTTGTTAGGAAGCAAACAAAGGTGTGCTGACCCCATAATTTAGGTTAGTAATAACACTGGACAAGCAGTGACCAAGTAACACTACTAGCCAATAAATCAAAACAGCATGAACACGTCTTTCTTCCCACATTTTCCTAGGAAATTACTGTCAGCTTTCTCAAAGACATGTCAAATAGAAAACAAAAGTTTCTTTCTGCTATTCAGAAGGGGAGATGTGATGAATTAACTGATTCCCAAATCTCTGCAACCACCTTGCAAGCAGTGACGATGACAATGTTTAGCCAGGCTCGAGTTCCCGTTCCCACCTCGTGTGTTTGCTCTGTCTCAGCCCTAAAATCATGGAAATCTAATCTGAAAAGCCGGAGAGCCACAGTACCACACCTACCCCCTGCTCCACTAAACTGCGTGTTGGGTGGATTGGAGGAAATGCTGTCTATTAGAACAAGTGGGAATCCAACGCCAAAACAAACTCACAGAAACCTCAAACATATGGACCTGCAGTTTACAAGTACATCACCCATTTCAACAGGATTCCTTAGAGAAGAAAACAAAACCCCAAACAACCCACAACCAGGATGAAGAATTCCATATGGACACTAATAAAGCAGCAGAAGACATAGTTACACCAGCTTGTGTTTAAGTAAGAATATTGCATTACAAACAACTTTCTGCACCAAGTCAAATAAAATGCAAGCTCACATCTTAATATTTATGACATTTGTTATACTTTTTGCCTACTTTTTAAATTAAAATATGAAAAAAAGAGAGAAAAAATACATTTTTTAGACAAAGGAACACCTGCCATATGCATTTTCAAAACTACCCAAGTTACGTAAAATATTTTACCAAAAAAACCTGAAATATTCATGTTAATGAGTTGAATACCAAGTCACATATTTCTATCACTTTCAAAAGACTTATGCCTGCTCAGCATGAAAAAATAGCAGTTACCTAGAATGAAATTCTATCTTGGTAAACTCCCTAAAAAAGAGTATTAACCACCTCTCCTTTACCTTACACAGAATTGCGCATCTACACTAAAAAACAAACAAAATCCCCCCCAAAACATCAGCAAAAATAAATTAAAACAAACAAAACACAAAACAAAAATCAAACAAAAAAACCAACCAACCAACTAGAAAAAAATAAAAAATAAAACAAACCAAAAACCAAACCCAAAATGAAACTCCAAAGAAACCCCACCAAGGAAACAACCAAGAATATCAAAACACACCACCAAAACTAATACTAAACAGTGATCACAGCACATTCACAGCTTCTGGAAATGCTTTAGAGAGGTTACTTTTTTTTCATTCTTACTGGATACGTGAAAAATTCAAAAGGATGCTTTAGCTTTTATGAGGAATATAAAACAGCAACTGCTAGTTTTGCATGCTTGTCTAAATGTAAATGTAATGGCATGAAACTATTACTGTTATGCATTCAAAGCCATTTCCTAAAACATCCCAACTGCCAAATCAATCACTGTATTATTAATGTGTCATGCGTGATGTTTTCAAAAAGCTAAATATATCAAAAAAGTCTGAATTACTCTGTTTTACTGTTCATGTTCTTCATTATATATAATAGGTTTCAAGCTATTTCTAAGGATGAAAGTAAAGCTCTTTCAAGAAACACAGCAAAGATGCTCTAAAGCTCCTGGAGCTGATAGGAGTCTTGCATTTCTAGAAGCAGAAAAGGTGAGCAATAGGGAATTTACCTGCCTGCTTCAATCTTGCAGCCCCCACACATTCATTGACTGGAAATTCCTTCAAGTGCACAAGACTAAGCAGATATTGAGTACTGTCAAAGCTGAAAAATCCTTTTCCATCTGGAAAACCACATTCAGACCATCAGTGTAAAAAAGGATTTTTCCAGTGATTGGATTATCCACCCAATATATGATAAAAATTAAACAAGGAAAATATAGTTACTAAAATGCAATTTTTTTGGCTGGCTGAATATAATGAATTGCCTTGCTCACATTTTGCACTTAGCAGTCATTACTGGAAGGTTATTTTATAATTATAACTTTAATATTTTAATTCAACATACTTGAAATACTAATTTCCTGAATTCTGATCCTTACATCTTATTGCTTTTGTACCAAATATACATTTGAAGACTGGTATTAGATATGATAAACACATTTTTGAAAAGCAATTATATATATCTCATTGTCAAATCCAGGCACTAACTCTGTTTAAAAGGTTCGACACATTAAAAGCAAAAAAATTGGCACAAACTAATTAGAGTAGATGACATTCACAAAAAGAAAATAATTGTATGAAGACCTCAAAAAAGAAATTAACAAAATCATCCAATCTTTGATAGAATGATAGACTCATCTAGGATGAAAAGAAGACACTGAAGAATTTAAGATGGGACCACACAGTGTGATTCCACTCAATTAAGCCTGCAGTTATTGCCAAGTGATCTGATGGTATTGGCAAAGCACTTCACAATACTCAGAAGGTTAAAAACTTTAAGAACAAAATCAGTCAGATTCTTCTTATATGTATTACTGACAAAAATAAAACCCCACATCATGGCTTGTCAGATTATTCAGCTGTTTCCCAGTATGGGAAGATTTGCGTACAAATACAGCTCTACATAACAGGAGGAGGTTCGAGTGCAGAGGTAAGGAAATCTTTCTTATTTCTTCATTTTCCCACAAACCTGAAGATCTGTGAATTAAAACACTAGAGCTGACAAACAAGTTTGGCAGACTTTGCACAAGGGATTAAAACTGACTCACACGGTATTTCCATCAGATGTACCTGAACACTTTACAGGCATTATTAAAATGCAAATTATTGCATGTGAAATTCAAGGCCCTGCTGGGAAAATATGAAGCTTGCAAATATAATCTGTTGTTGCACTACAATAACATCAAAAACCCCTGATGCCAAGTTATGTGGAAGACAGTAGAAATGAGAGAGGGGACTTAGAACAACCTGACCAGCTTTTCCTCCCCTCCCCTTTTGGGAAATGATCTCTTTTGTGGGATTCCTTGAATACACTGATACTGTAATCATGAAAATGAAACTGGATAAAAACAAAGCTTGATTAGTAAATGTAAGTATGGCTAATTACTTCTGCTTGGGTTTGTCAAATATTCTTCTTATATTTACAGGTCAAAGTAATAGTCAGAAAGTGATTCTTCAAGCACCTGAAATTCTAGATGTTGTCCTAGAAGATGCAGAATCTTATTCCCAAATCCACCTCAAGCAAACTTCTGCATGGAGTCAGCATCTTGTGCCTAAAGCTGCACAGCAAGCTGGAGTACATAACAACCAAAACTCCCTGTGTTGCTTTTGGAATATTTTGATTTTGTGGATTATATTGATCTATCCTTATTTTATTTACCATAGATTTCTGACTGCTTTCACGACAGAGTGAACAGAGCAATAATGGTAATAATGGCATGAATTCTTCAAGGTTATGTAGGGATAAGCACCAAGCAGGAATTTTAAATTTTATTACAAACCAAACAAAAAAGACATCATCAATTAAAAATCCCACATTATCCATGGTCAAGGTGAAACAAAGGAAAGTAACATTTATTTCTAAACTATGAAATCTGTGCTTTCCCCAACACTATGCCTGTACTATTCTTAATTCATTTATGTACAAGAAAATGTTTGAACGGGACAAACCATTTGTGACCTTCTCAGTAAGATTTTAAGACGGCCTCCCATTGGTTACATCAAGTCACACACAAACTAATACTGAAGGTGATGCAGTAGCAATTCTTCCCCACACCCCACTCCCCCAAAAAGGATGGCTATTTCAATAATTATTTATCTTGCCATAATTTCTCAAATACATTCGTTTACATGCATATTTTGACACTGTACTCTGTTCCCCTTTCTTCCATGGGAAAAAAAACGCAGAAAAATACATGTTTGCTCTATCTCCCTTATGTGGGAGCAGAATTTTCTTACCAAGAGCCAGTTTACCTCAGAGTAACCTCTCAGATGCCCTAAATTCTGGATATTTGTCTCGGATACTCATTCTGTGCTTCCTGAAGGGCTTCCGGATTTAACCCTGCTGACACAAGCTCCTTTAAAGGAAAACCTCTAATACTGACAAGCAAGTCAACAATTGTTTCTGTTTACCATGTCAAGCACCCAGCTCCTTGGAGGCTTACCCTGCACTCCAGGCAGCTCTTTCCCAGACAGAAGGACTTGGCTATACATTGCTTTCAATCCCATCTCGATCACCCTGTATGAGTGCACACCAATTTAATGAAAGCAACTTTAAAAGATGACACATTCCAGAGCTTAGCAGCTGCACTGAACAGCCAAGCAGTATTTTAAGTGACAGCTGTACCTAACTACAAAATTCAGCACATTTTCCTACACTTAGCAACTTAATTTTCCAACATGTGGGATATGCACCTCCTTTTGAAAATTCACAACTGGGAAAGCAGGTAGAAACCTCTCTTCTTTTAGGCAAGGTAAAAAGAAAAATGCTTTACAAAGGGACTGAGCACCACAACAGTGTGCTCAGACCATGTGGTGTAATCTCCACCTTCAGTCACCAAAATTCCACCAAAAGGGTCACGAGAAACCTGATTTTAACCTTACAGTGTGCCTGCTTTGAAGAGGACATTGAACAAGATGCCTCTGACATCAGAATGCCAGGGAAGTTTTCCTAAGATCTACCCAGTGGAAAAGCAATTACACAAAGCATTTATGTCAAGCCCTGCTTCACGTACAAAAACCAGAAGATTTTGATTACAATTCCAGTAAATATCGGTATTTTCCAGAGCTTTATTTTAAACTGCAGATCATATACTAAAACACGTTCTATTTGGAATGAAGAGATGTGTCTAAAACTCCCTTGAAATGCTTTTCAGCCACAAATCTGCAAAATGCCAGCCCTGCCACTCTCACGGAGCTGGCTGTAATTAAATAGACAATATAATAGCTGTCACTATTGTACACAAAGCATCCACTTGAAACCATACTAATAGAAGAACCAGAACTCTATGTTCCAAACTGACCAGAAAACAGAGTATTTTATATTCTGCAATCTCCCAAAGTAATCTACATGTTAATTTTAAAAAAAAAAAGTCAAATTCCTTCCCAAAGTAAAATGGATACTTTAAAAAAATATCCAATCAAACAAACCAAAACCACAAGTCCCATCCAACCACTAAGGAAAGGAAACAAACCTCTGAGTAAATCTGCTTTTCTTTTTTTTCCTCTTAATTTTCTAGTCTACTACATGCTCCCAGGGTCTCCAGTTCTGCTTTTTCAATAGTGCTTCAGAAGTACGAGGGTCTGTTAATCTTACTTTGGTACTACTTAAACATAAGCATTTCTTTTCACTAAATCTGTCTTCTAAAAGCAAACTGATCTGTTGGCCTGTCAACGACCTTGGTAATGCATTAGGAAAAAAAAATTAAAATGAAAAAAATATGCTAATAGATACCTTACATGTCTTTCAGAATCAAATAATTCTATACCTTTGGCATTTAGCTCTCTTAATACAAAATTTTAATAAATATTTCATAAGTAGATAATTCCTATTCATGGACAGAAAAAGTATTACTGTGGAATTCTGCGTTTTTCAAAGCCAAAAGAAACTTGCCAAAAGCTGGCTAGCCAACAGACTCAGAGTCCTCTTCTTCCTCACACTGGCACTGCAGAACATTAATTCTTCTGGTCACTTTGTACCCACGCTTATATTCTTTCATCAGGGCGAGGATTGCCTGACAGTGCTTTGCAAAGTGGAACAAACTATTAGAAGCAATCTGCTCCCCAATAAAACTGCAACATCGCTTATTTTTGCAGCCCTCCATTAGCAGAGCAGCATTGGAAGTTCTAATAGGAAAGCAACTAGAAAGCAAAGTATCATTTCACTAAAAGGATCAAAAAGGCCAGCTCACATATTAGGGCTGTTCAGAAATTGAATTGCTGCATGGTCAGCACATAGAGCTGCCAGGGTTTAAACTACTGCTGCTCACCAGGACTTTCAAATGACACCCACAGGCCCACACTGATTTTTGTTGTTTATCAGAGACCACCTACTCAAAACCAGATCACTTTACAAGGAGTTTTTTCATTATTACTATTTTAGCCCCATCTGAGAAACTCCTGTATGATTCATTCCCCTTTCAGTGAGGTAGTACTTAAGTCCAGCCCTACAGGTTTCTAGAAATCTGTAAACCACAACCCTGACTGGTACAAGTAAGCAGAGTTCTGTTGAGATTAACAAAAAAAAAAAACAAAACCAAAAACCCTTAATGCTGCTTACAATATAATTTTTAAATTACTATTAAAAATAGCTTGAAATAGCTGAGTAATTGAACAAAATTGTCTTTATAAAAACCAAAGAAAATTAAAAACACTGCAGTGCTAAATGTCAAAGTGCATGGAGGAAAGCAGAGTAGCAAGTGGCTGAATGAAATTTCTCTTGTTACCTTGCAGGAAAAGGTGAGTTCCCAGCTATTTACTTTGCTGAGAGCAAAGTTGAAGTGATATACAATGAACTTTAGGGGTAACTCGACTTTCTTTAAATACAAAAACAACAAAACCCCCAAACATTAATGTCACCCCTTCCAGAACGATCAATAAATGCGTGGTACTCAAGTTCTTCACAGAAAATACTGGCCAAGGGCACAGTGCTGAACCTACCTGTGACCCTAGATCAGATGGGCAGGGAAGGATGACAATCACCCGGACGAAATCCATTCCTGATGAAGGATCAAACAGACCTTCATAACTGAAGCCTCAAAGTTAATCACCACGAGCTGCACTCGAGTTGGTCTTTTCAGGCTTCCTGTTCCCTGTTCAGATGAACCAGCAGAGCCCAGCACACAAAATCAGAGAGAGGACAGAACTCCAGGTGTGGAAGGACTGGCTTAGCCAGCAGCACATTCAGCTGATCAGGCTTCAGAAGGATCAGTATCCTCAGAACCTGATTCTATAGAATTGCCTTGTGTGCATAGAATCTGTACCTTCTTTCTTTAACTCCAGCTCAAAACTCTGGTACTTCCCAAATGGGCTCAGAGCTGGAATGGTCTCCCCTTTCCTTGCCAAATGTAGATATCTGTGAAGCCCTCATTATCACCTCTGTATTGTAAACTACCTCAAATACTAAACACAGTCCCAATTTCTACTGTAAGTAGAAATTATCCCCAAAACAGGGACAACATGTCCAACTGCGGACACTACAGCCCCAAAAGAATCGCCCAGAACACTTCTGTGTGGCACCAAAACATACATCATATTAGCCAGTGTTTCTAATTTAAGATTCATCTGCTCTTTTGAGATCCAATTTATACACTGCCAACTAATTCATCTGCAGCAAACCTTATACATTAAGCAATGCAAAGTAGCACAGAAACATGTACAGAGGTCAGATGACTAGAAAGAAGACTCAATATTATTCTTTTTGGTAATATGCAGCATAGTTATGCTATGGAGCATCTGTAGAGACCTGCACATACAAGAAGTGTAAATATTTTGCTAGAACACAGACCTGAAAAAACCTTGAAATAATAGAGGAAAGGCATTAAATCTAAAAGCAGAAAGGAAAAGAGAGAAAAACACTACTTCCAAGAGCAATTTTTGAACAAGGTATCTTTACAGCTCACTGGGTAGAGGCTTTGATGGCCCTAGATAATCTTTAACCCTCAAAGCTATACAAGAATAAAACTTCACTAAACTTTCAAGTGCAAATATATCCTAATCTAATTATTCCTGGTGTGTTTGTAGAATACTTATGCAGCCTAGAGCTTAAAATATTTTGTGTTTGTGGCAGCAGATGGGCTCTATTTCTTGGTAAGTTTGGTTTGGATGAAGGATAATGTCTAAAACTAGAACATTACAACACATACCTTTAAATGTAAAAATGTAAGATGACCTTTTATGTGTCATGTCTGCACAATACGCTGTCAAGTTGTTTAAAAAAAAGATGCAGAATACAGGGAATAGATTAAAAAGTACAAGCACACCAAAGACACACTTTGTCTTCTTAACACTTATAAAAGATACACGCATTCATTTTGAGATTCCGTGTCCACAGTAAGAGATAACTTGCTGTAGCATAAAACCTTGGTAAAAAATCCATTTAGAGATACTATAGATATTTATAACAATTAAAAATGTGGCCAATAATGGAAAAGTTTTGCAAAATGCATATTTTTATTTTAAATCAGAAGTCAAATTAATACTGCTGATGCATATAAAACATGTAAATTAACACGATTCCTGAAGCATGCTAATAAATATAATTTGAAACCCTGCTCAAGAAGCAGGAACTGCCAATAAAACTTATTCCCAAACTGTATCACCTCCAAAAAGAGGAAATTATCTGTATACAAAAACATTACCTACAAGCTCTTGCTTTTCTCCATGTGACATAAGGATAGCTTTCAGGCTGTAGAGTTGTCCAAAATATCATTTGTGACTGAAAAACTAAATTAATTCCTGAAGAGGCTGTGGAGAAGACATACAGACTGTAGAAGAGAGTGACTGTTGAACACTACAGAATGCTTGAGTTTCTGGAATGATCCTACACATTGGAAAAGTTAGATGTGCTGTCTATCACATTGTGCTTCCCTGTGGCATAATTTTTTGCTCCCTGTAACCAGCAGTTACATGGAGCTCTACAGCAAATCAAACTTGCTATTCACAGCGTAAAATAAAATAAAAATCTCCACAATGACTAGCAATGCTAAAGCCAAAAGAAACAAATGCCCCCAGGCAAGAAAGTCACAGCTCATTTTTTACCAGCACAGAGCAAGCTAATAGTGTCTAAAAGGAAGCCAACGGTCCATCAGAATTGCTGCTCTCAGCAGATGAGCGTGCTCACATCCATGGCTGGGCAGCTGCCTCTGAGACACACTGAATTTAACCATAATCAGCACAAAGAAGCTTGATTTTAATCCATTAAAAACTGCAAGGCTGCTGCGCAACAATAGCGGTGTCCTTGCCGCATGGTTCATCAGAGGAATAAATTGAGCCAACTTTGGTAATAAAATGCAAAGTGTGAAGTAAAAGTTACAATTTACTGATGTTTATTGCTTAACATACCTTCTTCTTGAAGCAAAAGTGGTTTAGTTTTGAGTTAGTGGTGTGTTCAGCAGAATTTCCACAGGGTACTTTTGACTTCAGGAACTTGAGGCAGGCAGTCCTCACCAATTACTACGTTTAGATTTGAGTGAGAATGTGAGCACATGAGCCACAGTCCCACAGAAACAACCCCAGGCCACACGGTGTCACAGGTCATGCTTCTAAGGTACATGTGCAATTCTCTTCATCCAGTTTTCTGTTAAGTCATCATCTGCCTTTGCTAAATTCACTCTCAGCAATTACAAGCCAGCTTGGCTGATTTTGAAGATAGGATTTTTCACACAGTGCTCCACATCTTAATAACCACAACCTCCAAACAAGGAGGTTTTTCACCTCAGATGTTTCACAAAAACCTGCATGATCAAGCTCTAAGTAACTAAGGAAGAATAAAAATCAAACTGTACTCTCATTCTTATCCTAAAGATAACCATAATTTCCTTTCCTTCATTCCTCTATTATGTTTCATTTTCATATGTGCCCAGCTCCTAGGTTATGGGTAGTACCCGCCCCACAGCTGCTAAAAATACTCCCAATTCTTCTGGAGGCTCTCATGGCTCAATTGCAAATATGAGAATGAGTTTATATCATTTGTTACCTCCATTTTTTTCAAGCTTAGCTTGGCAGACTGAAAAGGTCTGGGAAAAAAGCAATAAAGATGCAGTGCATCTAAAGACCGGGAAGCAGACAAGGGAGATGGAATTTAGCCCATGGACATTCACTGAACCATAATCTGGGCAACATCTCTTAACTCAGTAGTTCAGACCCCCTGAGCTCATAACCCGAAGTGATGGCGGGTCCTCTGACAGCCACACTGAAACACAAAATACAGAAGGGAAGGTTTGCTCCCTTTGACCTGAATGAAACGCAAGCACTGAAAAAACCAATTGTTTGAAATACATCAGCATAGGAAACAGTGCAGCCAAATCACAGCCACAAAATCTCAGAGAAAAGGCTGTCCTGCTACGGTGAAGCTCTGAGAGGCAAGAGAGACATCAGCCCCCATGTCACTGCTGAATCCACTGCTTTCAATTGTCTGAGATCAGTAAATCAAACTATAAGCAAGAGATGTCAGCTACTGAAAAGTCGTGCAGATCTACAGCAGGAGAGGCAAGTGCAGGCTCAGAGCTGTTAATGAAGCTGGGTGTTGATACCTCCCTTAAGTAAGCAGAAGAAATCAATGTAACTGAATTCTGTAGCTGTTTCTGTGTTCTCGGCAATGAGTCTGCTTGTGCTACGAGCTTTCACATGGGGGATTACTAGAATTAAAACAGAAACCTTTTATTCATGAAATAAGTGGATAAGTGTTGAAATTATAACAGAAACCTTCAAGGTTGAGACCTAATAGCATGTCTGGAAGGAGCCCTTATCTTTTACAGTGTGAAGTAAGTCTAAATTAAAATGTGATTCTGTAGTTCAGGCAGCTCAAATCAAGTACCAAAGAGAATTGATTCCTCCTCCTACTTGCAGTAATTCAGATCAATGCCAGGGGATAAAAGCCCAAACATGCCTTCTACTGAACAAAGCACCATGAGCCAGGAGGGCTGAAATGCATCATCTCTGACGCTTCAGCCTCTGATGAAAGGGTGGATTCTTGCACAGGATATTCTCTTGACCCTTCACATCACTTGTACATGGCAGAAAATACAAGGCACCTAACCTGTTATTTCATCTCCAGAATTGTTTATGTGCTCTGAAAGAGAGGCAGGCACTTACCCAGCAGAGGCAAATTACCAGGCAGCAATAGATACAATACTGCACAGACACACAACAAACTGGCACACAGCCCAGAACCCTACAGAGAAAATAATAGTTTTGGGTCTAAAAGCCTCAGAAGACCACATCAGGGTTTTGCACCAAAGAACAGCAACAGGAAACTAACTGTTCTGTAGCCTTAAACTTATGTTTGGCAGAGGAGGCTGGCTTATAGGTTACCAATTACACATTCACAACAATTTCTTAAAACTTGCCTACAAAATAATGAATGTAAATTCTTAAATCCTCCTGCTTTCCCAAACAGCAGGTGGAAGCTCAGCCCTTGCAAATGACGTCATTTGCTTCTCTCACACAGTATGTACCACGCAGGCTGGAAGCTGGGACTGAGGTATTCCAGGGATTAAAGAAAGCCTCTGCTCTCCAGACATAGCTCTTGGCCACCATGGGGGACAATTTATTAGTTCAGGTGGGAAGGGAACACAGAGGAGTGCTCTGATGAAGTGTTGTGAGCATCAGTAAACAGCCAAAACAGAAGCGTGTGCGAGTCACGTGTTGTTTAAGGCAAGAGTGAAGCTCCCCAGAGTGGAATTTTCCATGCATATCACTGCTTGCAGCTTCAGAGGCACTTGGAAATTATTGTTTTTTTACTTAATGGAAGAAACACAAACAAAACCCACACGTGTGATACAGACCATTGGAAAATACTATTTGTTTCTCTTTATTTTTTTCTAGTGCAGACATCTCTGCTACTGGCCTAACAGGACAGTCACAGCCTGACCACCCAAAAACAAGGACCTTCGCCTTTAATGGTGCTGAGGGCTTTTCCCCAGAAAGTTAAGAAAAATTAAACATAAAATAAGCATAGGCTCACACACAATATTTTTTTTTACATATTTGTTGTGTTGTATACGGGAATGAAAAAACCAGAACTACTTCCAGAAGTAGATTAGGATGACTTAAACTTTAGTACAAGAAATCACCCAAATGATATCCTCTCTTTAATATTTGACCTCTTTCAATAGCACATGCAAGCAAAAACTGTTTGTGCCATAACAACCATGTTCAAAATTCAGGCACAGGTTCATAATTGGCACCTGAAGCCCATTTTCAATGTACATTTTACATAAGTTAAAATAAAAATATGTCAAGAAATCTTTCCTGCCAAAATCCTCAGTACTACGTGCAGTGACAACACACCTGGTTATCACACAGGGCATGATCAACAAAAGAGCACCTTATCAAAGAAGAGAAGAAACCCCCCCCCCCCACTGAACTGGACAACAAAATGAGAGAGCGGAAAAAAAAATTAAAAACCATGGGAGTATTTTCCACATTAAAAGGCCTCACCCCTTGATTATATCATATGCCTAACTGAATTTACAAAAGCCAGTTGAAGGAAGGAAGGAAGGAAGGAAGGAAGGAAGGAAGGAAGAAAGGAAGAAAGGAAGAAAGGAAGAAAGGAAGAAAGGAAGAAAGGAAGAAAGGAAGAAAGGAAGAAAGGAAGAAAGGAAGAAAGGAAGAAAGGAAGAAAGGAAGAAAGGAAGAAAGGAAGAAAGGAAGAAAGAAATTGATGTAAATAAAACTCCTGACACAGATTTTTGAAGATTCTTGCTACACACACCCTAGAAAGAAGAGAGTGGTGAGATTAAGATCATCACAACTGCCAGAGTGACATTTCAAACACGTCTGTGAAAAGGCTGAGCCTGTCCACAGTGGGCTCAACATGAAGAATTCCCCAGACCTGATCTTCACCCAAATGGAAGAGATGTGCAAACAGCTACATCTGCTACATACATAAAACCCCACAATTAAATTGTGGAGGATTTGGGGATTTAGACTGTCCCTGGAGTACAAAATGCACTCACATACCCTAAGTTAAATCCTACAATGTATTTGAGACAAGGTAGAATTTGTTAGTACACTTAACCTCACAACTAAATGTTGACTAAATGTCACCATGTGGTGATGACTCTGACAGAAATGCAAAAATATTGTAATTACGAAAACCCCCTCAAAATTGGAAACAAATTGAAACCATAAGTCCACTTAATGAAGTCTACATGTTCTTTTAACAGTAAATCTAATTAAATGTGTAACTGCAGCCACCACTGTCACAGAGTATAATTCACCTTAAAAAGAAAAAAAAATTATAATACTTTTAAATTTATGCCCTGAATAATAAACAAATAAGTTGCTTCTCTTTAATGAATGGTGTTACTAAAACAGAGATGTATTTTCCTGAAGTGAACATGGTCTGTTCAAAGGTGGCTGCCACAGGTCTGGCCACACACAGCTGTCTCAGCATTGCCAGAGCAAGAAAGTGAACACCAAAACATCAAAAGTTGTATTTATTTTGCAGTGAACTGCTGCTCCTTTATGAGTTTCCTCTTGGAGATTCACCTGATCAAATACACCCAAATCACACGTGATGGAACTGAGCAGCAAGGCAGAAATTTTGTATTAATGCTCTCTTTGTTCTTTCTAAAAAGACTGGTTAAGATATGGGAATCAGTATCTCTTAGATAGGGATTCCCATCCTTTCATCTTTTCAGTGAATATTATGCATAATATTGATTTTTGTATAAATATTCAGCTGCTCTGGACACTCTCTGCATAACAGTGGCAATATATATTTGCATCTGTTGACTCACAGGACACCAATCTTTTGCCAATTGTGATCAAAGCAGATTTGTAATCCTACCCATTTCTTTCAAAAGAAAAAGAAAAATTAAAAAATCTAACCCTCCCCCTCCCCCAAGCTAAACCTCCAACAACAAAAAATAACAAAAAACCTTTGGCAAAGCAACAAGAGGTTACAGACCTGCATCCCTCTTCAACCCTTGACTCTTCTTCTGATATTTCTTCCATCACTCATGTAAAGGAAATTAATGAAATCTAATCCTATCAAGTAATAAAGAGCTATGTTTTCTTAGAATACCTTATGCAGAAAGGATTATGTTGGACATTAAGAGCAAACACTCTTTTCTGCAAAATAACGTATACAGTGTAAACCCAGCACAGGCAGGAAGCTGTGCAGGCCTCTGAAAAATTCCTCCCTTCCACGTAAACAGCATCAGGGGTTGGAGTTCGCCTTTGAGAAAAAACTCTCTAATGCTCCGAAGTAAAATGACTCTGGGGAGGTGTTGAATTCAGTCAAGCACAGAAGTACAAACTTTAAACACTTTACCTTTAAACTTTACCTTTAACCACGTGGTATTTTCAGTGATGTAAGACAAGCCACGTGTAGGAACTTACACAAGTAATCACACGATTGGCATTTTCCATTTTTCTTGAATACTTGCCCTGTAACCATCAGATGATCTCATATGTCATACTGAGACATCTTAGCTCAATAATTTCTGGACTATAGAACTGAAATTTCTAGAAGTTATTTTAGATTATAAAGAGTTAGAACTCAATTTCAAATAAATTGTGCTCTCAAATTTACTAGCGCTCCTTTCTGTTTCATTTTTTGAAACCCCAGTACTATTTTAGAAAGAAAGAGAGTAATAGTAAGAGGTTAAATTAGCAATAAAGGCTAGATTTCTTTAGGAGCTAGAGCAGGAAATAAAACCCAGGAGTCCTATGTGCTCATCAGCAGTCAATGTGTCTGACTGCTCAAAGAATATCAAGGGAAAAAATCAAAGTAAATGTAAATTTGCCTCAAATTAGATACACATACTGTATTTCTTTTTTCCAAGAAAGGCAATAGAAAAAATAATGAAGTTTCTTTTCAACAAACTAAACAGTACTACCTCTGGATGACACTATTTCACTGTACTCCTTCTCTCCACAAGTGTTTTCTACACAGACAAAGCTCTATGTCAGAAATAACAGCTGCATATAATGCCAGATGTCTGACCTCAGTTTCCTTTCACTTCATACTCTGCACAGATATACCTATGAAATACATATATACGCTCAGAAAACTATAGTATGTAAGCAGCTTTACATCTTGCATCAAATAATAACTGAACATAAAAACACCACATTGACAGAGGTTTTCTAATTGTTAGGTTTAAAGGGGAATTTGTTCCATTTTAAAGTACTGCTGCATTTTACAATACTGTTCCCACCAGGAGCACAAGAAGAGTCCTCATTCTCACATGGGTGTTGTTCTTTGTGCTCACTTGCTTGTTTCCCTGAAGAAAAATTATCATCTTTAATTTGTCCATAAGAACCTAAAACTAATCTTAATACCTTACATGGAAAGTTGCTCAGTGAGAGTCTCCCCCTGCTCCTATTTTGAGTGTTAGGTTTGAAATCAGGCAAATACTAAAAATTGTGTCTCTTTTTCTTGTTATTGGCAATAGATTTTCATAACCAAAAGCTCATCTAGGCTTCTTTTGACCTAAAAGTCATAGATTTAACAACTAATAGGAAAATCAGTTTAGATGCACTGCATCTACCTTGCTAATTGACAAAGACCTGGATTAGAGACTGAGAATGCAATGGTCAAATCCCTTGTTATCCTCTCTGAGCATTCGGCTTTAAAACCAGATTACCTGATGTGTATCTAAAGAAACAACATTGATACAAATCTGTCTGTTATAAGGATTTTTATGTTTCCTTGGGAGATTCAGGTGGGGCTGTTAAGGAAATAGAGTTGGGAAGCATTAAAACAGTATGATTTTGGAATCAGTAACTGAAATTAAATAATAGCAATTTATACAGAAGAATTATTAAATTTTACAAACATAACAAAAATAGTAGAAAATCTCCTTAGGCAAAAGGAAAACTTATTTGACTGCAGAAAAAAGGACAGAACAGACTGTACAAGTTCCCCAGAAAAGCTCTTCTGCCGAGGAAAAGCTGCAAACTGTTTTTGACACCTCATAACACTTCCCTCATACCTCTACTTTTTACAACAAATGATTTTTCCAATCTCTAGAGACATGCCATTGAATAAAGACAGGGTCAAGCCTGCATGGCAATCTTTCTCTCCCAAACTAGAAACGTGATGTGTGATTCTTTTACAATTTCAGAAGGCAGAAAGAGTTCTGCTACGCACTTATGGAAAGTGGAACCTTTTATTGTTTTTAGGGGAATGCCACAGCATGCACTGGCCATGAGTGTTGAGAACTTCTTGTGAACACACCTGCACAAAGAGACTAATATTGCTCATGAGAGACAGAGAGATTAAACTTGTTCATGGCCTGAAAACCAGCTAGCATTATTTTAACCTTTTCATGAAGAAAAAAGTTTTATTGCAACTACTGGCAAGAAAGTTTCTTTATTGTCAAGCTTCAATCTGATGGAATTTCGATAAATGGATAAACTTGTTCTCTGCTTTAATGTGAATCCCTCCTGCTCACCCCTCCATTTCTATTTTTTCTGGTGTTAATGAAGACCAAGTAATTGATCCTACAAGTTGAAGAGAGGTTTTGCAAAGCGTATTTTCACTAGTATCGACATTTTGTATGAACACTTGCTAGCTGTGTCAATTTTTAAGATAAAATCCGAGAGATAAAACTCAAAAAAAGGATGTAAATACCTATCTATAAAATAAATTCATGTCCAGCCTCCCAAGATTCTGACTAAATTGATATGCAATTTCCACCTCTGCTTCTTTTTGCTTTTTAAAGAAAAGCATGAAGTTCATCCGTTTCTAAAGTTCAGTATATCCATGTGTTAACAAAGGTAATTCCCAATGGACCTGAGATTTTATTAGCAGCTGTTTAAGTACTTACTCAACCAACTGCATACATTTAACTTACTGAAGTGTTCTATCACTGTAGATTGGATTTTTGTCTCTCAGTCACTCTATTAATTGCAGAAAATCACTGCAGTTATGAAGATTAATGAAAAAAGGGGGTTGGAAACTTCCTGGCATCAGATATATATGGCTGTGTATCACTGGCACATCGAGCCTTAGAAATTATTTGACAAGGTTAGATAATAAGAGTTACCATGCATAGGACACAAGAGGGTTTCCTGAGAAGGGTACCAAAATCACACATTTGCCAGTAACATGTACAAAATTACCTTCTAAACTACATTTGTTAATATTATTCCAGGGAGAAGATGGAATACTTCTCAACAGATATGAAAAACTGGAGAAAAAACCTCACATCTGAAGCCTGAAAGCTATCCTCACACATAGAAATACAGCAAAATGCAATTACTAACTTTGTGTGCTATGGTTTCTGAGGTATACTGCTGCTATTATTCCAGGTACAAATATTAAAAGCTAAAGATACAAAACTAAAAGGACACTGAATGTAACAGGAAAGGAGATAATTTTCGTTATTTCAACTTCATTTTTTTAAAAACCTCTTTTGCTGTAATTAACATTATATTCCTTTTAAATATTGATTCTAAACTAAACCCGAGCTAAATTTTAAATACCCAAGAATACATTGATGTGAATATTGATAGCAAATTGATAAAAGATACTGAAGAAGTAATCATAAAATCAATAATATAAAAAGAAAACTCACTTCCGGGTTTACAAATTCCTCCATAAAATTTCTACTTTGTTTCTCTAGTTATTTATCAGGTTTTTTTTTCCCGTACATAACATGCTTGGGAAAGGGGTACCTTGTTTTGTCCTAGCAAGGAAGATGGGAAGGATTTAGCACCATAAACTACATGCTAGGATTATCACACAGGGTTAATTTGGCAAACTCACCTCACAATAAGATCACAAAAGATTTATTCTGCTGTGCAAAGATACAATTTTCAAAAATGTGTACATGAAGTTCCCTCAAGGACTTTTTTACTCTCAGAAGAGGTCACATGATGCCATTATAGGAACAACTTTTATAGGTAGAGTTCCAAGATATGAAGTCACATGCATCTTTGTCATTCTGCTTTGAGCTTTTTATAAAGTCAGGAAGAGACACACTGAACCCTCCAGTGAGTTTATGACTGATTTGTTTCATTTGGACAGGATTGTGTCTCAGAAAAGAAATTATGCTAACTCCTCGGTTGGATAGAATTGCTGCAAAAATCAGATAAATGGAAATAACTTGCCTTTATTTTCATTCTGGTTTCATTAAAATCTGAAATTCAGTGAAAAAAATTCATATGGATGAGGTGCCTTATAGTACATAAATAATCATACAGTACAAAACTAGGAGCCCTATGAATAACCCAAAAAGCCCTATTTACCTAAACCATTTCACTAAGACCCCCTTGTCCTGCTACTGAGCCAGCCCTTCGGAGGTCCTGCACCCTTCAGAGGTACCACAAACGTTTTCTCACTGGTTTGGTGTGAGCAGAGAACCATTGATTCCATCACTCCACTGAGCTGCTGTCACTGAACTGCAGCACTTGTGCTAGGGGCTGGATTCCTCACAAACTGCAGCAGCTGCAGGTATGTGTGACAGCCTCTGATGGTGACACTGCTCCTGCACATGTCAGCTGGTTTCCCCCCTGATTTTAGTTAGAAGCTGGATAGGGACCCCAAGTCCTTCCAGCCAACCACAAGTTCTTCCCACTTAACCTTCCGGTCAGCTGGGACCTCCCCAGTCAATCAGGACTGTCAGTAAATTTGAAAACTTTTGTCTTACTTAATTTTTTTTATGCCTCTGTGGGTATCTTGAAAACTGAATTTATGGGATGAGCAAATATTCTACAATGGTGTTTTAATTTACAGCACGTGCAGAAATCCTGCTCAGTTTCAGATCTCTGTAGTTGTCATTCAGACATTAAATTACTTCTAGTGGAAACCAAACACTGGGTACTTAGAGAAGCCTTTCAATATAAGCCAAGTGACTAATAAAACATTTCAAACTGTGTGCTGACCATCTGGAAGCACAGGCAAAAGCAATTCAAACTTATTCAATACTGTCCTAAAAATAGGGCTTGAAGTTTACTAAAGGTATCAATGGGTGGGATTTTCAAGCTTCCTTACTTTCACACTCAAACTGAAAAGCAATCAGATTTTACTGTGGTAAGTTTACTTTCTCAACAGAAATTGTCTACTTAACTCATTCAAACAGATACGAAAGACCATCATAAACTAATAGTTTATGGCAACAATCAAGGCTAAATACTTGTAAAACTGAGGCCTACAATAAAATTCTCTGTGCTACTCGATTTCCCTCTTTAGTGCCTTTTGGGCAGCACCATCCTGACACCTGTCCAGGGCTAGACCAGACTCTGTTTTCAAATGCTGACCAGACCCACAAACTTCAAAACAAAACAAGGACATCCAATTCTAAAGCAAATTCTAAAGCCAGCTGTCAAAAAGCTTTGCAAAATGATAAACTATGAAGATAAGTTTCTTTATTCTGGGAGCAGACAGTCCCAGATAGGAACAGATCAGTTTATTATACAGAACCAGTGTTGTTTTGCCTGTTTTACACAGCCAGTATTGTTCTTGAAAACATCTGTGAGAGTTTTACGGATATCTGTTGCATTCTCTTTTGTCCTGCAATGAAGATCTGTGTGCAGGTCATGTTTTACTGCTTCAGGGATATCTGTTTTCTTATTGATTGAAAATTAAAATGGTAATTTATGCTTCCATACCGGACCACTGCAATGTTTTATTTCATTGATTTTGTGGCAGCTCTTTGCATGCACTTAACAGCTTATGTGAAACCCTGACAGCAAGGTCATTTCAAACAAGCCATTCCCAATTCTGCTCCCTTCAGCTGCCCACAACACGCAATCATTAGCTTCTAATTAAATTTTGTACATTTGGGGTTTTTATAATCTTTAAAGGTTCTTAAATACCAAGTCAAAATTTCTCTTTGTCCTCTGGTGTGTGCCCTGCTTCCCTCGTGTACCCAAGCCCAGCAAAGCTTTTCTTTAAAGGATTTCCCTATTGATTGAGTGATATTTTTTCCCTTCTAAGCTTTTAGCTGCTGTTAACCTTGTGTGTCAGGCCAACAATTTGTTACAATTAGGCTGACAAACTTTAGGCTTTTAACTTCAGTCTCAGTGCTCATTTATTTGATCTAATGTAAGCTTAATTACCTGAGTTGCTAATTCTCTTCAAAAAAACCCAAAATTCAATCCTGAAATATTGTACCTGCCATGAAAAATCTTCCAAAAGTACACTTCGATAGCCTGATAATTGACAAGGATTTGATTCTTCTGAGCACACATTGATTTTGGACTCAAAGGACCAAGATTAAATTATTATCTTTTCAATAGCACAGAGGGTGCTTGTAGGCTTGGACAAAACCACCTAGGAAAATAAAAACCTGAGTGTAAATAGCACGTGTGGAGTGAGCACACGGAATTGCCTGCAGGGGTTTCACCTAAAACTGATCCTTTCAAAAGGGGCTACTTTGAGCCCCACGTTTTCAGAAAGCAGCTCTGTGACACATAAATGCACATGCACACAGACATTGCACTTTGCCAGCAGTCTTTCACAATATCTGTTTTAGCATTTTCCCTATTGTTAAGAAAAAGTAAAATATTAAAACATTTGCCATATGCAAATGAAAAAACGGAACCACTGGAAAGCCTAATCTCCTTCTTCATGGTAACACATACAGTAATTACTGAAATTATGTTGTCACTTCACTATAACATTTGGAGTCTGAAATTTAGGAATTACTTTTCACACAAGAAACTCTGGAGAGAGAAATTGTGATAAAAAAGAATAATTGGATCACTTTTGGATGGCTATAGAACTATTGGATGAAATTTTCTCCAGCATATGAGATCTTGTTGCTGCTCCACATATGTACTTCAGAAAAGGGAAATGCTTTTACATGCAATATATTTTAACACATTGTTTTTCATTGGCCATTTATTGGTTATCATTTACTGTTTCTTTATGCTATCTACATAAATGCTAAACCAGCAAAAACTTATTGCTACGTATTGCATCCAAGTTTTGCACCTTGAAATACAGCAACCAATCAGTGAAAGCTTCTAAGTACTAGAAAATTTAACACCAGATCAAGAAAAATGCCCTCCTTGATTCTTCCTATTATGTCTTTGTTGCAGTTTGTCTGTTCCTGGACTTTTAACAACTTTAACAGATATTATTTATCCTATAGGATCATCAATACTGTGAAGCCCACCCCAGTGAAATTTTTCTGATGGTTTCAGAAGATCAGGGGACATAATGTAGACAAATGTGCTGAATGACTGTTTTGGCTCCTCATTCCTGACGATAAACTTACTTTCCTTATCTGTTTTGAATCCTGAACTGAGGTTATAGGATTGCTGCTCACATGGTATTTGCTATTTTAACAGCTGTATTCACTATGTTTATTTGGGAGGGCATATCAGCAAAGAGATGGTATCCCGAGACCTCATTAGTGGGAGTCTAAAAAGACAAGAGTCCAAAGAATATCCTCAAAATGGATTTTCCACTGGATGGCCCTTTGTAGCTCTCCAGGAGTGTCTGTCCTGTACACAGCAAGTTTCCCTCTAGTCAAATGACTGAAAATAAAAATGCTATTTGCTTTTGCATTAACAATTGCTCTTGTACATGAGGTGGATTTGAGTTTTCTATAAAATATGTCAATCAGATGCTCTCTCCATTGATTACCAAGAAAGCCAATATCACAGCTGAATATAAGACTAATATATTTAACTATATTTTAAATAATATATTTAATGTGTTTACATAACAGCATGTACAGTTTTCTGTTCTATATATATTCTTCACTTCATGCTTTCAGTCATTGACTTTAGCCAATATTTATGGGTCATAGTCCCAATTGTTACTTTAAATAAATGTTCTATTGCTGAAATGACATCTAAACTAAACACTCTGCACTCTGATGTGGAATTGTGCATTTGTGTGAAAATTGAGGGCAGTACTTTAAAATTCCTTTGCAAATACAAATCTAGGTTAAAACATAGAATCATAGGCAGTATCTTAAATTGAAAAGGGAAGAGAAATAGGTGAGGAGATAAGTTTACTAATTCATCGTAATTTATCACGGGGAATATAAAGAGCTATATTCTTGGTTTAATTACTATAAAACCCAAAAAGCCCATTTGCAAGTAATGAATAGTTGCAATAATAATTACTAAGTGTTGACAGCAGCAGAAAACGAGTATTTCATAAACATTGGTTTGTACTGGTTTATGTAATGTTTTTATAAGAGGCACCAACACTCAGTATGAACAGTTCATGGCTGCAGAATTCCACCCTCATTACTGCATCACAATACCACGTGTAAGGTAAAACATTCCACGCAGAGAACTTGGGAATGTGGAATCCGGGAGCTTGAGCTGAAGTACTCATGCTCCTGGTATAGCAAATCCAAGTGGGACTAAGTGGAGTATAAATTTGAGGATGTTCTCAGCGCTACTGACCCAGGACTAACCAGCACTGGCGTGCTGGTTCACTGATACAGTCACTGATCAACAAAACCATTTTAAATGGACTGATCTCATTTGTAACAAAAAAACCTGACAAAAGCCCTCTCAAGCTCAAAAGAGGCTATAAGTAAGCCATTTTTCTGCTTTCATTTGTTTGTTGTTAAGACCAGATCCTGAAAGAGACAAGTGCAACAGCAGAAAATTGATTTGGCGTTTGTTTATACGCATAAAGGATGCTTTTTTTGCTTGATCATATCTAAGACAACGAAATGGGAATCAGAATGGATTCAGTTCCAGCAGGAGGTGAAAGAAGATAATACCTGTAATAGAAGTATCTATAAAATCTGAAGTCAAGAGACAATGCAGCCTCCAGCCATGAAGATCTGCATCTGACCTTGCTGGTTTGACAGATTGGTTTATAAGACAAGGAAAAGGAAACTAACAGATAAATGGGAGCAGGCTACAAGAACAACTCCCAAAATATTAGCGTCCAAGATAAGACTGTAGGCAAAATTTCAGTGAGTGATACATTTACATAGAGAATCTCTTCCATTAAAAGCCACTTCTCATTATTTATTTAGCTATTGCTGTGATCAGATAGTATGAAGACACTGATCAGGCTCAGACTAATGTAACGTCAGCGGAAGCTGCAATCATTGCAGCAACCTGCAGTGCAGCACGTGCATTGCACCTCGTGCGACAACAGAGACCAGACAGCTCCCCCAGCAGACCTGCTGAGGCTTCAGTCCTTAATAATCAACAGCCAGCTCATCACAAGGCAAAGACCTACCTGATAATGATTTATCAGGTCAAACTGCAGATAATTAGCTTGGCTATCAAAAAATATATTGGATGACTCCTCCTAATTTTGTCCATCAGACAAAACTGAAATGCGTTTCAATCATCAATTTTCAACACAATTGTGTTGATTAACAAGCCCACTTTACAAACTCACTGGAGCTGTGTGTTTGAGAGGTAATAATACAAAATATTCTATTTTATAAGGAAGGTGTTATGGCATAAAGGTATTCCAAGCGCACAGAGAAGTCAAGGATAGGTTGAAGTACATGGAAATCTCTGACTGTGACAGTGTTTTCTTGATCTACAAATTCCCTGAGATCAAGCTGTCCCCATGGCAAGTGCAAACTTCTACCAGAAGGGGTTCAAAGTCTCAGATTTACTTCAGTCTAAATACCAAGACAGCCAAAAAGGCAAAACAACTGTTCCAAATGAACTTTGACTCTCTCTTCAAAAACAGGACAGACGAAAATTATAAATGTCACCTGGTGAGTAATCAGTAGAGGTTAAAAGTTGTTGCCTATTTTAGGAGGAGATGACTATTTCTGAAAAGTTTAGGATTAAGTCAGTGCTAAAAAGAAGGAAGCAAAACAATGAGATTTAATGCATATCACAGGTTCTTCTAACAGATATCCCAGGAATGTACCTCTAGATTTTGACAGCTCCAGAGTTCTCCAGCACAATGAAACACAGCACAATGTCAACTCCAGAAACTCTTTGTAAGAAAATGGATATACTTTCATTTTTACACTTGTACACCTTAAAAAAAAGAATAACAACCAAGTACCTAATTATTATAAAGGACAACACAGTTTCTATTATCTACATACAAACTGCCTAATCATTTCAGGATTCATAATTGTTAATTTTTCATGTGACTGTTAGACCTCCCTGTTATTCCAGCTGAGAATAAATTAAAAGGAGAATAAAACTTGCATATCCAGGCTTTTCAGGTGATAATAAAGATATTTATTGACACTATTGTGTAACAGAAATATAATGAAAACTAACATCTATGCTGTAAGGACGCTGCTAAGAAAAATATGTCCATTTCCTTATTCACCACAAAACACTAATAAAGCATTAAAGAGACTTGCAAAAGCTTACATCTGTCAGTAATTAATAGGAAAACTACAATGGTAAATTATAATGCAAGCTTCTGACTGAGGACTCACTCAAGTAAGGTTTTTAACAGGTCTACAGCTTGTACAATACTTAAGTCTATAAAGGCCACATTTTACATTTTATTTACAAAGGGGAAAAAAACTTTACATTTGTTTTCCACATATTACTTGCCTGTTTTCAGAAATGTCAACAGAGTAAGGTAGTGAAAACAACCGATGGGTACTGGTTTTTCCTATAGGGAATAGCTGAATTTCAAGGCAAGCAGTATTGGAAAAGCTTATCTGGAATTTTGCCCACTTACAGACACTAAGCCTTCTTCCTGGCTACTCTGCAAACATTTTCAAGTAGCAAAAGGCTAAGATTGTAGTTTTTCTTTTCTACTACATAATTATGTAACTCTGATCCTTTTGTGAACAATGATTAAGCATGAATCCATGTTTTCTTCCAAATGATATAAGCTCGGCCTGTCATGTAATGTCTACACCTAAAAATTGTGTCCCAGAATTACCATGATAATTCTTTTCAGGTTACACCTTCTAATCCCTAAGCAAAAATAAATTACAGCAGTAACAGGAGAAAATTTCAGAGAAGACCCCTTTGTCATCCTCACTTGATCACAGTCTATTTTATCCATTCCTACTTTCCCCTGTAACCCTTTTGAACTATTGGGGCCTTTCAGTAACTACACACAGAGCAACAAATTTGCAAGGCATTTGTAATTATAGGAAGGGGACAAAAAGTGTTTGCAGAAAAAACAAACAAAAAAAGATGCTTAGATAAAGAAACAATTCCTTTAAAGCTTCCAGAAGAAAATGCAAGGTTTTCTAGCTTCTGGTTACAGCACCACAAAAACCCCTTTCTATATAAGTATCTGACACTCTGAAGATACATGTGTGTGTATTCAAAAATTAAAACCTGAACGTAAGTTACTTCCCTATTAAGTAACAACAATTTTTCCAAGTTGTTACTACTGCAAAAGTCTGTCATTTGCTACTTTTCATGGAATAGCTGAGATTGACCCTTTTCATAGACATATATAAATGCATATGTGTGTGTATATATATATCTATATATACATGTATATCTAACTTTGCTATTTTAAATAAGTATATACATTGTTTTATTCCTTAGAGCTACACTGTCTTCACTTACCATATTTTTTTCTCAGTGATTGGCTTTGCAATTATATTTTTAGAGAGCTTAACCATTTTTGATATGCAGGACAAAGATCAGCAGCTAATCTCCAGCATAATTTCATAATTACGGCACTCAGCAAACGATTAAGCAAAATAACCCCTACCTAAGAATTTATGTCAAATTGTGATGATTTTTAATGTCAGCTTTCTCGTGCTTGGACAGCCTGTTAGCCCAAGAGGAAATGACTGGGGGAACACAGCTTTTGTGCCAGTCAGAGCTTCGAACTCACACAGTAAAAGCCCTTTGCTTGACAGAGGGGCAGGGGTGGCAGTCTGGATTAATATTCTCTGCTGGAGAAAATACTTTTGCCCAACAAGGACTTTCACCAAGAGAGTAGAACACTGTTCCCTGCTATGCAGCATGAACTCAGGATGAGAAGTATTTGGGTCTGGGTTACAGTGACCATTTTCCCAGCAAGATCCTGGGGACACTATGGCTCTAAGGACACACTACCAGCATGTAGTTCAGAAAGGGATTTAGCTGAACAAATAATTAAAAGATTAAGAGCGACTCTGTTTATGCTGTGGTGAGCCTCAGATTACTGCTAGACATCTATGACAAAATGCCACACAAGCAAGCCAAAATGAACATTTAAACTGAATGAATGCACTTGGGACGACTGAGACAGACCTGTGATCCGTGTGGTTTCACCAAATGTGTGGTGTGATTATGGATTATTGAAAATAACTGTGGGAAAACAAAATCCAGAACAGAGAAACTTATCTTCGAAAAAATTACCAGATGCAGCTACAGACACAGCAGTGTCTTCCTTTGACCTAACCCATCAAACCACACAATTTGGGATAATTCTGCAACAATATTAAAAGAAAAAAAAAATACTTCCAGTTCTGTCAATATGCAGCATCTTGTTTTCTGATTTAAGTTTACATCACGAGCAAATCAAACTACACAAAGAAAGCAAGTCACTCCGGATAAGAGCACAATCATCTTGATGCCCAAAATTCAGCATATAATAAGATTTACTAGAAATTTCATCCTGGTAAATATTATAGTTATCCATCATGCATAATGAATTAACTTTGTACTTTATTTAAAATTCATACAGTCTATTTTTTGCTAATATGTTGCACATATTGCCACTATCTCATCCATTTTCTTCTATTAGGAAATATTGTACTGTGCACTACTTGCAAAAATGAGGTAGACATAAAAATCGCTATAGTGAGCACAGTGTACCAAACATTTCCACTGCTGTAAATCATTATTATTCAAAATACAGAATGTTCAGGGATTTACAAGAGTGAGCATTTTAAAACCACTGCTACAAGAACTTGCTAGTTCTTTCCAAAAGAGAGCATCTTTGCTTCCCGCTTTGGGGTGTTTTTATTTTAGCTGTATATACAAAAAAACCCTACATCAAATTCTAGTTGTTGCTGCTGTTTCCTTCCTGAATTTCAGGAAATCCACATTTTTTTGACTGAAATTTGTTTTGCTAAGTTAGACACTCCTGGTTCCAAGACAATTTTAAAGTTCCAATGTACAGAGGGTAAAGCCTCAGCCCCACTCCTAAAAACAATTAATAAACCCTGTAGTATTTACTTATCATCTCTAAAGATACCCACAGTGAGACAAACATCTCTTACCTGAAAGGAATGATCGAAACGGCCAAAATAACAGAGAAAAGCAAAACTACTACAGTCCTTTTTATCAATATCCTGTATAATTGGAACCAATACTGCAACGTGGAAATAATGCTCTGCTTTTTGAGTGCATTTTGGCAAAGCCTTTCTGTATCACACAAGATCAGTATCTCACATTGCCACTGCCAGAGCAGCTACAACCCCAAGTTCTGCTGCTGCTCCCTAACAGGAACTGATTTAGCGCATAGAGCTGATAGCTTTTGTAACATGCTGAATGCTCTACAAAACAAAAGGAACATTATTCTAAATAAGACAAAAAAATATGTAGACCCTGGACAATGGAGCAACATGAAGTCCCAATGTTTTCTGCACTGTTTTTGAGTTAGCAAGTCACATGGACACAGCAGCAATTTAAAATGAAAATAGCACCACATATTATGAACAACATTCCCTTCCATGTAATTCTCCTCAGTCCACTAAGACTTTGATGGTGCTTGAATACAAAAACCTTTATATTTAGACAGCTAGTCTTATTTAACTGTTGCTTGTTTATTAATCCATCAAATTATGATTTCATTTTCCCATGTTCTGTCTATACTAACTCATCAAAACTCTCATTCTCCATCTTTTCCTCTGGAGTCATCAAAGCCAATCAGCACACGGTCACTCTGCTGCCTTAACCACACCCCTCAGCCGGCAACCAAATCCTTATACTGGTATGTTACCCACCTCTCCTTATAAATTTGCAAGATGATGTTTGAAATAAGCTTTTCCTGTAGAAGGAAGTGGGTGGTTAAAGTTTGTTTCAGGCTTTTGCTAGTATTTCCCTAATAAGATTAACAAAAACCTCAATTTTTAGGACTTGGTCATCCTCACAAACTCTACTGAGAGCTCCAGTCACAGTGAGAAATCTTCGCAGCAACTGGAAAATTCCTCCAGAGGACAGTCCACTAGGAATGTCCCCGCCAGGACAGCCATCCTACGTGGGCTTTACACTGCCCTCCTTCCGATTGCTGATGGGAGTGGACCCTGAAAGGCAGAACCTCACTATCACCTGAACAGCGTTAGAGGAGACCTAAAGATAGCAGAGAAATGAAAAGAAAGGGACACAAAGAGGAAGGGTGGAAGTAAAGGTGAGCCTGACTCAAGTGTGGCTCCCATGCAAAGTTCCATTCTGCAACATCAAAGAGTCTGCCAGAGTGATCCCATCAACTTCAGCCCCGTGTCACTGTAGATATTGTATTTATTATTCTAGGTCTTACTTTTCAAATTAGCAAAAAGAAAACAAACCAAAAAAACATGGTGAGCAGGGAGAAAAAACCCACATATTTCTGTGTGAAATGAGGCCAAAGGAATGTGGCCTGTTTGTGGGGTTCTTCCTGAGAACAGTAAGATCAAATTGAGGCTTTATTTCATTTCTAAATGTTTTTCCCTCCTGTCCACTATAAACTTTTAATATAAGCTAGCAAACAAAAAAGTATTATTTTCCGTTTTTTTTTTTTTTTTTCTTTTGTAAAATGCTTTTAAAAAATAAAATAAAACTGCCTCATGAAGTCAGGGTAAAGCCTCATAGGATAGGAAATGTTCAGACAAAATGCTTGCTGCAAAGATCGTATACATTCACCAAAAGCCCAAGTACTGCTCTTTTCTAAGAAATATGCAGCACCTGATGCAAAGTTTATAAACTTATATAGCTTTATAGCAGATGCTTCCCTTCCAGAAGCAATTCCAGAGACAACCTCTGGCTTTGCATTCCCCTGTCATATCTCCTTTAAATTTAATTAATTAACAAGATATTATTGGGATATTATAACTATCTTAAGCACCTAAAGTTTGACCTCAGACTTGTGTCCTGATCCAAGTAAGAGTGCAGCTATTACTCTAAGCTTCTGACAGTGGCTCTTTAACAGCATAATTCCTGTGAAAACTGCAGTTTTTCTACCTAACAAAGTGGCTGATGAGGCACAAACACAGCCCAAAAGGCATTTCATTACAAGCTTCTGGCCTTATCTCTGAAGAGACTTTATCTAAATCTGCTTCTTATTATGTACTGTTGGCAGGTTGCCTGAAGAGTTCACCCCTCTGCCCTGGAATAACTTCAAGGAGTATGTTTAAAATCCAAAAAATCCATTTGCTCCTAAACACTACATTAATGGGTACAGGATAAGAACCAGAATATTTATCTATTCAATACAACTCATACAAAACAGTTCAGCTGCCTGTCTCATCTCAGATGCCACAGTTTCCATAACATTACAGGATCCACACATTTTTGCCCCACTTCCCTTCTTCCTGTTTGAGATAGCAGGAAGGGCTTTCTTAGCAGTGAAGGATAGAGGGAACAGGTGGTTGGGTTTGTTTGTTCTTCTCATTTAGATGAATCTAGAGTGCTGGTGGATTAAAGTTCTGCTATTTAGCATTTTGATATAGTTGGCATATATTTCTATTTAAAGGACTCAATTGTCCAGAGTTTATTTCTTCTAGAGAGGTTTTTTTTTTTCCAGCAGATCTTCTGGGAGAAAGTCTGCAGACAGGATTAGATTGGAAATGCTATTGCTTTCAGTGTACTTAAGACACTGGCAGGGATGAGAATTTAAATGAGAGATTTCAGATGTCTGCATTATGCACTTCACAAATTCTTTCTTGCCTAAGGGAGGTAAGAACAACAACAAACCTAACTCATTTCCAAGTTAATTTTAAAGCAGAGTTTGATGGCAGAATATTTGCATATGTTAGCTTCAAGACAGATGCAATATATGCCATCAGTATCTGCACCCATACATTTTAAGGTATGGTTTCTTTTTCCACAAATACTTTGTGTATACTAGAAAAGCTATACAAACCTTTTCCCACTGGGTCTTGGAAAATAAGGCGGGGGGGGGACAATTCTTATAATTTGACAGAACATTCCTTTGCAGCAGAAGGACTTGATCAATTTGTGTTTTTTCCAATTTTCAGGATATACCTCCTCATTTTATATTTAGTTTCAGACACCATGTACCGAGTAATAGCTTTCTGCATGTGTCGCAACTTTATCTTCCTTTATAATTAGGAAACAGGAGACAGTTTAGAGGCAGTTTATTCTATTTACAGATCAACTTTCTTAATAGAAGTTTGTATTTTGTATAGAATGGATTTGACTCACGTCTACAAGCGGAGATGCGCTATACAACCAGGATGCCTTGCTAAACTATGGTGGCAAGATATGGCTGCAGAAAAACGTGTAGGCACAAGAAAAGGTGGTGATAAAACTGAAAAGTTCCACCAGCTGTAAGTATTCTTGATGTCGAGACATGGGAATAAATGCAACCACAGCACTGCTTCCTAATACCCCACTTAAGTGCCAAATCAAGAACTCCAAGCATTATTAGCAGCCTCAGGAAAAAGCCATCTCAGCTGCTGAGCTGGCAGCTACATTTCTCACTTCTCCCCACTGAAATTCAAGGTTACAGCCCAACTCTTGATTCAACCAGCTGAAGGGATCTTGCCAAATCCAAAGGGAGCTGAATTTGGCCTCTTTCTCTTTCAGAACTCCAGAAAGAGATGACAGTTTACTTAAAGCTTCCAGAAATATTTTTGTTTCACTCACATTACTGGTTGTTCTAAAAAAGGATACATATATCTTATGTCTGGGAAGTAACTCTGTACATACATAAATGAAAGAATTAACAATGCTTCATTTGATGGTATTATCTCTGAACTACAGATGTGTGGCTTAAAAAAAAAAAAAAAAACACAACGTAGGCATGAGGATGTGCTAAGCCTGTAACTGTGTTTTCCTATACTTTACCTTAACTGAAAATGGATTTACATTAGTCTTCAGTATTCTGGGAAAGAGAAATTAATTCCATGTTTTTTTCAGTATTGCATGCTGACACAGGTTTAAAACATTGTCTTAAGCTTCAACATTAACTTTGGATGCACATCAAAACAATTTCTCCTTTATTTCCTTTTTCCTCAAGCTCTTTCAAAAATATCAATTTGAATAAGCTTTCAAACAAGACAAAATGGACTAAGAATTACATTTTGCTTTTATGGATATTTGCTTAAATTGAATGAATTATAGGCGAATTGTTAAATTGGAGTGTAATTTAATTATCTGGGCGTGCATTTTATCTGGACAGTATTAGACTTCTACTTTATCGTTCCCACTGGAAAAATGCATCCTCACCATAACCTTAGCAGGTGTGTAAATTTCATGACTTCAAAAGACAGAAATGGAGCCAGGAACTCACACTGGTTAGTAATCAATTTATTTTTTGAAAGGAAAAGCATTAGAAAACGTAGCTTAAGGTGCTCAGCAGAAAGCAAAGAAAAGCTAAAATACTGTGAATACAGGCTACCATTAAATACAAAACTTTGTTTCATTCTGTATTTCTTTTTACTGTTAAACTAATTTATCCTCCCCCAAACAATAAGACTAACACAAAACTGTTTTCAGAAGACATTTTGGAGGGATAAATGGATAACAGATGTTTTGCCAGAGACCTCTGGTGCTCAGAGCTGCCTGAAGGAATGATACCATGTGAACAGCAACAACCAGAATAAACACCGGTTTACCACAGTACCCAAAAACCTAAACGTGCGCTGAAGGGTGAACTTCTGTAAACACATCAAGGGAAATACCTGTCATGGCATTTGAAATGCAAACTATTACACTGCTGCATTAAAACACTCAGCTTTGCAGATATTTGAAAGTAGCTGGATTTCACAAGACTCTCAAATTGGTGTATGTATTCTGCAAGCTGAAAGTACTTTCTACCACAGAAGTTACAGGAGAAGCTGCATGCAATGATCTAGGGCAAAATCTGTAAATAAAAAGCACTGTAAAATGGAGTGTTGATACTGTCAAAATTAATCGATAATTAAAGTACTTTGAGGAGAAGATTTCTCAAGAGCCTCTATCTTCTGAATGTTAAATTATGAAAGCATGAATCAGATGTTCTTGTGTTTCATGTGAATATCATATAATATGTTCCTGCACTACTGCATCTGGGGAGGATGCTAAAAGACTCAATTTACATTTAAAAACCTGTTTGTTATTTATTGAATTCGTATACCATAATATCAGATTTGAAGAGGCTTAATTTCAGAGGGCTGTTAGAAAAAGAATAGGGATAACTGAAAAAGTACTGATTTTATATAGGTGAAATTTGGTATTGGGACCAATTAATTTAGTTTTTATTCTGATTAACTGCATCCAATTAAAAGAACTAAAGGCTTATGTGTCGATTGCAAAAAATTTCACACCAAATGATAAAAATTATGCAAGACTGGATAATATGAAAAGACTTATGATACCTAGGTAACACAAATACCTAGGTAACAAGAGTTTTACAGGTATCTTGGACTTTACAACATTTCATCTTGAGGTTTATAAACCATTTTTCTTCACAGTTCATATCTGAAAAGGTTTAAAACAAGAAACCAGGTATGTGACAGCAAAGCCATGCAACCTCTTCCTGTTTTTTCAAGGGGAAGGAGCTTGAAAGAGAACACACAGAAATGCTTGGGGTTTGGGGACTGTTTTCTGGTTTGGTATTTTTGGGGATTTTCTGTTTGTTTGTTTTAGGAAGGAAAACAAATACCTAAAATTATACAAGAAAAGCTTGATGGTTTCCAATAAAAAAAGAGAGAAGCAGTCACATTGTAGATGATATTAATATTACTTAAGGCAATAAAGGTTTTAATTTATTTATTGTTTACTAGCACTACCTTGAGTAAATGAGCGAGCTGATGCTACCCTGGCGATGTGCACTGCCTGTAACAGACTCCCTGGCTGGAATTCCAGCTTCCTGACTTCTTACAGGTTGAGTTTTGAAAAGGATCACACAATCACAATAGTTCAGGCACACCAGCCATTACATTTGAGCTACAGCAGCAATCATGGTGCTGAAAACAACCCTGTGAGAGCAGTGCTGAATACACAGGGGCTGGAGTAAAAACACAATCTATATTAAAGTTACCAAAGAGCTGCTTAACAACAGCTTACAGATACCTAACTTTGTATTTCAACTTCACTCCAGGTTTTCCAAAGTAAACATGGAAGTGAAGGCGGAGGCATTGCAGAAAATGGTGTGTGCAACCACGCAAATATCATCTAGATATGTGCTACAGCAATGCTCATAAGGCAATAATTTCCACAACAGGAGCTCTGTTGATTGCCCTTGACATGGAAAATATCCTAAATCCCAAGCACAGCCTTCTTTCTGCTTTACAAGTTTGTAGCTGTATGTTACATTGCCATCTTAACACAGTGGATTAATTTGATGAAACTACTCTCAGAATATCGTGACATCAGTGAAATTTTTTTATGTATTCAATGCTATTCAACAGTGAATAATTTCCTGGGCTTGCTTTATTTACTTGTTGGAAGCATTCTGGAAGAGTGTCAGCATAATACAAGATGGGGGAATGCACAAAATGGAGTAGCTGGTATTTTAAAACACCTAGGTCAGACTGCCAAAGCCTAGAAAACAAGCCATTTAACTAAATCAGGGGAATTATATTCTTAGCTTTTTAGATTTTTAACTTATGGTTAAGTGCACGTATCATATGCCACACTCAGAACTGTTCTAAAGTCCCATCTGTTTGATCCCTTTCTCCTGCTTTTGCTGACAGCAAGGGCTATGCCTGGATTACAGCTACTATTATGCAGAAGACTGACAATAAAACCTGACAGTATATAAACATTTATCCAAACTGGATTTTCATTAAATGGGGATTCAATCCTTCTGGTCTCATGACAGATTTTAAACAAAGCTGAGAAATGCTGGTATAATTTTTTAATCAGCTAAATGTAAAAATGGAATATTTATGCATAAAAACGAGCAAGATCACCAAGCTCAAAATTCACCAGAACAGCATGAATACATCAAAACCAGATTGTCCAATGAAATCTGAAAGCTCTGGGATTGTAAGCACAGTAGCACACTTTGGATGCTGATGTATAACCTGCTGTAGTTTGGTCAACTGGAAATGATGTTTTGTTTACTGTACAGTTGTGAGTCTATTCTTTCACTCTCCATTGTTAGAAAACTTATTCAGGCTTTCTATTGCTTGCTTCATGAAGGAGAGATGAAGGACAGGAAGACAGGATGAAAGAAATATCTCATCCAACATACTCAAATCTATAAAGAGTATATCCGAGTTCATCGCCCATGCCAAGACTTCCTGTGCATACACAATAGTCTTAATGGCTTCTTTCAGAGGAGGAATTTAAAAGTACAATCCTCTTCTCCCCTCAACAGTTCTAGCCACTTATTCATCCAGTCCTAAATGGGTTATCTAAAGAAAATGCAGGGACTAAAAAGGAAAAAAAGTAATGTAGAAAGAGTCACAAAAAAAGCCCAGAAAACCACAACCCCACAAGCCAAACTCCAACAAAAACCAGAATGACTTGAGATGGGGTCTTTTAAATAAAATTGTACAAAGAAAACCTGAACAGGTCTTTTTAAAGCCTGGGTTACGTAATACCCCGTTAAACGCTGATGTGTCAGTGTTGACTTTGTACTTGATCTGTTTTGTGTAAATCACAAATTAAGGCACCCTCACCATTCAGCTTAAATTCTCAAGGTGGCAACATTGAAAAAATTTAAGCATATGGAGAAGCTAAATATGAAGTTTCCCTACTGATGACCTACCCTATCCTTAAAACAAGCTCATGTTAAACCATTCACAAAAATAAACACTGAAGTCACAGCTTTAAAATAGCACAAAACATCCAGTGTGTCTTGTGTGTTACCTAACCACGCGGGAGAACTCTTGCCAGTTTACATCCCAGGCAATTTTTCACCAAGAGACAGTGAGTAAAATGTAGAAGTCTGAACAAAAATTGAATAATAGAATTTGAATTAAATTTGGAAAACAAAAAAATTAAATTTTTTTTAAAAAGTTAAAAATCCTGTGACTTCAGGACACCTCCTCTGTAGGTGAACAGGAATGGAAGATGCATGATCAGGGCTCCTTCTGACCTCCTCATTTCCTGCGTTCCCAGTGGTCTCCTGCAACACAGCCTCCCCCCTGCCCTTGGCCAAGGGTGCACCTCAGTCCCACTCTCCACAGTTACGGGCTCAAAGCAGGCAGGGCAGGAATCCCACAAAGCAGGAACGAGTAAGAGCCAGTGCTCTACAACATCCTGGTGCCAGTGTCACCACTGACAGCTGGAGGCAGAAGATGGATGTGTCAACTTTCCAACGACAGCACGATGGAGTTTATGAACTCTGACAGGTGCCTGAGCTGCCAGTTAAACTGGCATTGCCAGGATGGTCATGAGGGTACAGAAGAAGTATGGGGTGTAACTCAAATATTTATTAATTGTTATCAAATCTCTCCTTTTTTTCCCTTTATAATTAGCATATTTATCCTTAGACATGTACATGTAACAAGAACTGCACGACTCCCTAGGAATATCATCTACTAATACCCTTCAAACCTGACCAAGTGGGATAGAAGTTTTCTGCTCCATCAAGGTCCTCTATGTGCAGCTGTTCCACATGGCAAATTCCCATTTCAGTAAATTGGTGCTCTGCTCCCAGAACAGATGCAAAATCGCTCTCACAATGAGAATATACAATGCAGCCTGATTCTAAGAACAAAGTGCCATTTTAAGTCTTCATAATTCTGTATTCAAATGATTCTTTTTGATCACAATGGGAATTCCATAACCCCAGTAAAAAATTACTTTTTTACTAGTTAGAGGACAAGTATGGTACATCAATATTGTGTTCTTCTGTATGTGTATGTTCTGGCTGTTATTTCTGAGCACTGTTATAGGCTACAGACAGAAAAACACCTGAATCCCACTCATTACAGCACTGACCCTGACAAAGAACACATACAACCTGTTACCAAGGTAGAAATACAGCATTTAAGGGTCAAATTTAAAGGTTTCTCTCCATTTTTGACAAACATATCAGTATAAAAGTGATTCTGAACAGGTTGCTGCTTGCAGTGTCGAAGGTCCTTACAAAACTAAACAAAGCCTTACAACTAATCACACTTCTAATTTTAAAATGTGTCCTGTTTTGCTATTTGAACATTGTTGCCTTGTACAGGTCTTTTGATGTTGCACCATTTAAAGAACCCACCATAAAACAGATGTTTAATTCCCAGAGAACTGTGCCAGTGCCTGGAACTTGTACAAGTAACAAAAAAACCTCATACACACGGGAGCTAACAGCCTCACAGAGATACCGGTGCTTCCCTACGGAATGATAATACAAGCAAGGTGATGAAAGAATCTCACTCTGCTGGAAAGAATGCACAGTCAACATCTCAGCTTGTTGAATTAACAGGAAAAAGCTTGCATGGAAATCTTCTAACCATTAGTCAGACTGCACTACCAGAATCACAGGAAATAAATGAGAATTTGGCAAAGGCAGACAATAGGAAAGATCCTGAAAGTCAAACAAACAAAAAAAAATACAGCTCTTATGAGATATCGCCTGCAAATTTTTAAAAATGTAATCCATTGTTTAAGAAACCAGTCTGTTCAAAGAAATTAGCTACTAAATTTAGCAGCCAAATTAAAAATTCTCATATATATTCATTTTTCTGTGTTATTTTGAATCATCTTTGTTCAGTTTGAATATTCTGACAATGAAACACACTTAGATATTTGAGTGATATAATTCCCTTAACAGCTCATGACATTTCTAAGAAAGACCGAAAACCTCATCTGCTTTGAGAAAAAAATACCTGTGAAGTATTACGATGGAAGTAGAAAAAGATATCAATTTTCCATTATAAATGACTCATAATATTTAATTTAAGCATGCCATACAAAAACATAAAATAAAGAAGGGAAGTGAATGATCACTGAACCATACACAACTGAATGGGAAAAATCACCAGTATTGTATAAAACAGTGAAATTCTTGGAAATATTCTTCTGATGCAAAGCAGAATTTCATCAATCTTTAATAAATTTCCATTTTCACGCCAGGCACATGATTTTGTGACTTTTTTTTCTACTTTTAGTGGGATTTAGCAGCTCAAGTCCCAAATCCTTCAGGAAATCTGTTCTCGACACTTTTTATTATTTATGTTAGAGTTATCCATACATTTGGATGTTCAGATTAAAACTTAGGCATACGAGTGCCTTAGATACACCTTCTGTAGTCCATATACAGTATCTTAGGAGAAAATTAGATCACAAGTAGTCCAAAATGAAAACCTGTACTGCTGTTTAAAAGGTTGCTTAAATAATTGGGGGTCTGGTGGGTGTGAGTGGTAAAATCCTCATCTTTAGGAAGATATTGCAGTATTCCTTCTGAATATCACTCATTTTTACTACCACTAAAGCTAAATAGTAGTAGTAGTAATAATAATAATAATAATAATAACAACAACAATAATACTATTGAGTGATTTGGTTTTCTTTTCTGATATTCGTTTCAATGCATTCCAGATGGCCTCGCATTGTAGCAGAAGTTCAGGACTATAAAAAGCTACAACAGCCACAGAGCAGGTTCATTTGGCTATTACAGTCCATTTTATGTTTCAGTAATCAAACTTAAGAAACCCTAATTCCTAAAACTACTAGCCTTTCCTATCTCAATTAACAGTATATACAGCTATTGTCAAATACTCTGCTTGGAGTGCCCAAAATAAAGGAATGCTTCTGGTCTATAGGGGAATATAGGACCTTTATATGTAAAAAAACCCAACAAAAAGAAACATTAATCCTCACATGTGGTATGATTAGAAAATAGAATATTGAAGATTTTTCTTACCTATAAAAGATCAAAATGTTGCTTCTTGTATTTACATATTTCTATCTATAATTATTACAGACTGGTAAGAAACCCACCTGCTGTGAGGGATGCAGTCGGATTGGAGAAAAAAATCCCATTGCTTTCCAACATCCTACATCTGAATGTTTATTTTTTTCCTAACACTTCCTCCCTCAGACAGAGGACTTCTTTGGAATTCCTTGGCAAATGACTTACCGGCAGTGTTTGTGGGATCCCGTTAAGGTTTCGATCACGAAGCATTCCCCTTCATTGAGACAATATGCAAGGTCCTTGTCTTTGCATGGCTTAAAGTGCTCAGAGCGCTCCGTGGAATACGTTGTAGTGTCTGTGGAGGAAACAGGGAAAGGGAAGAAATGCTGTAAGGACAAATACTGGATATTCTTACAGTACACGTTTAATTCATTTGATCATACTGGGCTCAGTAACATCAAACACAGACTGAAAGAAATGGAAAGCACAGGGCATGCAAACCTCTGTGGGACTGCAGTATTATTTGCAATCACGTTTCTTAAAAGGTTTGCAAGAAATACCTGCAGAAAAACAAACCAGCCTGCAGCAAAATTGTGCTATAATCTCAACTACTTCCGATTTCCAAAGTTTCCCTTCTCAAATGAAAAGACACCTACTTTGTATCCTTTAACCAGAACAATATTTCCATATTAACACACCAAGACATGGTTTGAAATAAGATAGGAAATTTTTTTTCATAAAAAAGACCAAGCAAAAGTAGTTAATATGGTATCAATCCAAAAAAACCAAATAAAACCTGCTACAATGAAAGAAAAAAAACCCAAAAACAAATACCCTAGGTCAATGCTAGTTTGATCCACCAGTCACAAAAAACAGCCTAAAACTTAAACACAAGCAATGTACCAGAGACTGTGTCATTTCACATATATCATCTGTAGGTGTCTATAGGTCCCCCAGAACACAGTTAAAGGCTTGATTACAGGAAGAACTGTTGGCTGCACCTTTGGAATATTTAGTTAGATAATTAGATTTGGAATAGGCTGACAGTATGACAGGGTGAGCTATCATTCCTGTCTTCTAATAAATCTCTTTAACCTCTCCAATCCAGTTGGATTAATGAACAATAAAGTGAAATTTTCAGAGGAAGATGCCTGACTGACACATATTTTAATTTTCTTCACTAAGACAAGGTTTTTGTCTAATGAAGTGTGATTTCCAAAGTAGATTATGATTTTCACAGAGCCATGGTTCAATCTTCATATTCAATCTTAATTCAAAAGGTTCAAATTCCTAATCACTTTGCAGGGTCTGATATACAATGAAATAGTAAGAGAACATTTCATTGTATACCATACAGCCTATCACAAAATATTAAGTTGCCTGCTGTCAAAGGAATGAAGCAGTGCTAAATAGACATAGAACCTTACAAACTCAAAGTTATACGAACACTTTAACTTGCTTTTTGCTTGTAACAAGGTAAATATCCACCAAGCTAACACCAGAGTTGAAAACCAAAACACTGAACTACAAGACACCTGTAACAACAGTTCTACAAGAAAATTCAGATAATCCCAAAAATCTTTCAAAGTAACTATTTTGTTCTCGGTATATTTTCAATAAAACACTACTACAAGTTTTCCTTATATGCAGACTAAATGACAGAAGATTAATAAATATATTTGGTAATAATAAGAAAATCCATGCCCTATTCTTTGTACGCAACACTTTTTTGTTTTTCCTCTCCAGAGAGGAAATATTGTAGTTCAGTGTTTTCAGTGGAGAGAAAAAAAAATTCCTGGGAATAAACTCTAACAGTCTTTCCTCAAATGTTTTCACAGATTCAGAACAAAAGGCCATGCCATTGTCCCCTATAGCAGCACTTACAAAAAATTTGTGGGCTAGAAACTATGTTTTTAATGATTGCAAGCAAACCCTGAACTGAAATCTATCAAGTTGAACTTTGGAGACAATACAAGATGTTTGTAGATGCAAACAGCAACTAGCAGCTCACTGTTGACATTTCAAGAATGATCAGCTTTTATGTAAAAAAAAAAATCCTCACATAGAATAAAGGTAGCCCATTTACTTTTTAAGGTCAGTTTTACCCAGGAGAACTTAAGTGACCATTTAAAACTTGATTAGGCAAAAACTAAATATAAACCTGAGTAATCAGTTATATTGCTACCCCTTTTAAATAAGGAAAACTGAAGGTAATATTATTTGAAAGCACTTGTGATAAGTACAGAAGGTAAGTAAAACTGTTTGATGAGCAGAAACTCAGCTTGATCCAGCTTTAGCGGACAGAACACTTGCATTTGTCAGCCTGCTCTGAAGAAACAGCCTGTGCAAATACCCTTATGAAGGCAGCTGCAACACACACACCCCAAAGGAATCTGAGGTGTTCCCAAAGAACGAGAGCAAACCGAGGGAGATTGGCACCATCACAAAGCGTGGCTGAGGCAGTGAAGCAATGAATTCTCAGAGCACGGCTTTTGAAGTGCAGGAGACTGCACTTCTACCATAATTAAATCAAGAATACCTTGTCAAGGTCAGGATTTTAAAGTTTTAGGTTAAATATATTCTTTAGAAGTTTTGTTCTGCTTTATTTTAATTAATTCTCTGTTTAATATTAATCAACCCTTGTGTTTTATAAATAAATAGGAGTAGGTTGCAATAGTTCATCTTCTCCACTTGGACACAATCTCAAGCTTTTCTTTTGCGTTTTGGGTCCTGTCCCTCACCTTTCAAATTAAGTACGACAGTTGTAATTAACAATGATGCTGGCAGCTCCTTACGGCAGCCTTGGACTGCACTCTTAATGTTGAAAAGCATGCAAGAATTGATAACTTTTTTTTTTTTTTTAATAAATAGTCTCATTAAAAGTCACTTTTCAATTAGAGCCTTTTCTGGTTTGGAAATATTTGTGCCAATCTAAGCAGGTTGATGCATATGGACACTGCGTGCAGCTGACCTGTGCAGAGACCTCTGGGCTGCAGAGGTCAGGTACCTGAGCTCAAAGGTCATTCATCAACATCCTGAGGCTGTGTCACTGACTGGTATCCCTGAGATCCCTAGAGCTGCTGGGTACTTTCTCCTGGAGATAACTCACATATCCTGTACATGAGTTTCACAAAGGTTAAAATCCCGCTGTTATTTTATGTTGCATGCGTGATGGAACAAACTCTGCTACAGCTTCATTAAATATTGACAAAAACAAAACCTAAAAACTTGTTCTAAACATAACTACGGAAAGTACAAAACAACAGAAAACACTGTAGAGACTATAGAGTTTTCCTGATTCTTTTTCTAATAAATAATAAATCCTATTGTCTCTTGTTTTATTTTACTCCTAACCAAATACTGAATTGACTTTTCCGTGGTGGAATTGTCCTTCATCACTTAAGAAGCCTGCTAAATAAACACCATTGTATTGTGATGTTTGACTTTATCATTTTTAAAAGAATGGATAAAACCTAGGCACTCAAAAAACTGAATAGTACAGCTCCTTAATTTATTTTTAGTCTTTGAATGTGGCAACAGTCCCAAATATTTGCAGGCAACAAAAGGGAATTTCTGTTAAGCATTCAGATGCCCCTGAATTCAATGTGTATTCATTCCTTATGGTATTTTTTTAATTGCCATGTGTTTAGGTGTTTCATGAAAAAGAAGCAGGGGATATTGATTTCTGCTGGAATCTTTCCATCTAAGTTGGAATCTAGGCACTCCTGCTCTTATTCTTCTTGCCTTACTATGTCAGCAAAGGTTTACGGATGATCCCCATACTTCAGAAATGGATCTCTCATTGCCAATCCTCAGTTACTGTTTAACCAAATGAAGCAGAATTCCATTCACATTTCAAAGGAAGCCTTCAAGATCTTTTATTTATGAGCGCAGAGCTGGTTTTTTTAAAAACGCAGCCTTTGAGATTGTTAAAAAAAAATCAGTAGGAAGTTTACAGATATTATTTTATTTTGTTTAGGTCTAAAACAATCTAAAAAAGTCCTAGTGAATTTGTATTCTTGTCTCATTAATATATTTCATAATATTTATGCCAGTACAGGATGGCTCTTTATAGCTAATTTTTGAGTGATCTTCAAGGCATGATATGGTTACTAGAAATGCTACTTGCTCCTTCAAGGCTGCCACTTTCAGCGTTTCCAATACTATGCCCTGATACTGATAAACCTGTAACTGCCACGGAAAAAAAGCAGGAAAAGAAAGAATACAAGATTTAAAATATCCTGGGAAACAGCAGCATTCATGGCAGCTGCTTCTGCACAGATTGCAGCAGCAGCCATTCCCATCCATCACATCTGTCCTGCAGCATTCCAGCTTCAGAAACAGATTTTACTGGTTACATCTCGAACAAATCAAGTTTCCTGTGTCAGCTTTAAACGATACCCACACTCCATGGCCCTCACTGTAAACGTTTTTGCCAGGCAGACAACATTATCTGCTGTAGGGAGAAAAATGACCCAGGAGAACAAGAGATGGGGAAAGGCCTTGGATAACTTTTGTGACCTCACTAGCAGACAGGCACACAAACTCTGCAGCTACAGCCATTAACATGGGTCAGGCAAAAGCTTGGTGCATCACCACCAAGAATATTAGGACAGTTCATTTTGATGCCAGAGCTCACACACTGAAAGGCTTTTTAAATGCTTTTGGGTTTTTTTTGACTACCACTGGGCATTACCAGCTTTACAGATTCAGTATCAACATGCAAACTGGCTTTTCCTTTATCTTTTTATCCATGTATAACTGATCATTTCCCAGAGAACCGTTACTTACCGAGGCACCAAAAAAGCAAGATGCTTATTTTAAATCCCTGATCCCATTTCTAAATGCATTGCAAAAAAAAGCCAGATACAAGCAACTGAATTTCCTCTGACAATACAACTCCAGTTTTCAAAAAAAAAAACCCTCTCAAAAAACCCAGCACTTTTTTACAATATATTCTTGTATCACTACTTCATTCTATGAAGAAGGCAGCATAAAAGGTCTGTGAATAGGGATAGCATATAGGGAGTTAAATTTTGTGTTCAGTGAAGTCGATGGCAAAATATTTACAATGGTTCAGTATAACCAGGGTTCCCTGAAGTTCCTATAGGGTCATCTAGTGCTTCTCTTTTGGTATCTCAGAATTATGTGTGGTAGCCCTAACTGGAAAGAACCTTGCACAAAAATCGAAACTTAGGCACTGAATAGCTTATATGTGATATTGTTTGTTCACTTACTGAACCTTAAAAAACATGGAACCTGAAATCTTTATTCCTGTTTTTAGAAGTGCCATGGTTTAGGAATGGTATTTCCCAGTTTAGTGCTTCCCCTATTCCCTCTCCAGTTGGACACACAAAATGCAAGGATCACAGGTCCAGATAAGAGCAATTCGCTGGAAATAGCAATGAGAAAAGAAAGGGAACAGCAACAGCAACAATCTTGATAATAAAAGCATACAAAGAGACGGCGATTTACGTGTGAAATGTTCGCCAAGCCCAGGACAATGAAAGACAAGGAGGTCAGACCCTCTGCCCACCAGGATTGCCCCTGACTGGAAACGAACACCTTCCTTCTCAGAAGTGAGAGTGTCTCTCCCTTTCCCTGCCCCTGGCAAACAAGAGGTGGGCAGGGGAACAAGATACCAAGTCTTAGCAAGATACTCATTAAGGGAGAAGGAAGGGAAAACACAAATATTTAGTGTTTGTTATGATTTAGCCTTAGCTGATGGTAACTCTTTCTTAAGTTGTTGGTATTTGCAAAGATAACATTCCAGACTTGGCCATTTCTAATGCAAAGCAGAGATCTTGCTTTGCCAGTGCTACCTGAACAATAGCTGGCATTAGCCACAGGCCTGCTGGAGTAATTAAATTTTAAAATTCTACTAATAAAGGACTAAAAAAAAAAAAAAANAAAAGAAAAAAAAAAAAAAAAAAAAAAAAAAGAAAACTTCATATTCTTTAAATAATAACAGACTTCTTGTTCTGAACTTACTTGAACTCTTTTGCATATATTTATATATTATTAAAACCAAGAGCTTAATTATAAATAGGAAAAGTATTTTTTTTTGCATTTGGAGAGGCAGTTTTTTATAAACAAGCAATGGAGTTCTGGATGCTGATTGTTCAAGAAGCTACCCCTTAGCCATTTTTGTGCCACAGAAAGTTTTATTTAATGCAATAACACTTTAGAAGCTTTTCTGGCATCATGATATAAAACAAAGTTGTGCTACAGATATGGGACTCGTTGGAGCTTTTCTATCATCCTGCGGGTTCAAATGAACAAATCGGTGTAACTCAGCAACAAACTGTCAACACAGCCAATGCATCAAAACAACATTTACACCAGCTGGCTTCCCAGTCAGACTGAGAGGGAGCTGGAATTGTTATCAGAGACAGCCCCAATGTCCTTGCATTTCGTTCTGAGGATTACATAAAAAAGCTCATGTGATATTACCTCAACCAGCACATTCCTGTGGAACATTTCTCTGCTGGTACAAACCACCACATCCTCAAACAGACTGCTTTTCTCCCATCTCACCAGAGCACAGCATCACATGCACAACTGTCGAGAAAACACAGCTCAGGCTCCAGAAGAAGAAATTACAGACAGTCATCTCTCCAAAAATCACACGTTCCCTTGTCAGCAACTCCTAAATTAATTCTTTAAGTGTGACCTTGTTGTTCATATTTTCTAAATGTTTCAGCAGTTTGAAATCACAATACACAAGTATTAATACATATCTTGAAAAACATATGGAAGGATTTTCAAGTTATTAGTGCATTATTAGCAAATATCATGTGTTATTTACTTGATGCAAAAAATCTCTGAAATATAAAATTATCCCTTTACTTTCATGACTTCAGAAAAAAAAATATGAAACCAACCAAGCATTACTTCCAAAAAAAATGTACAAAAATATGCCCACCTAATGCTTTCTCACAACAAACTGAAAAGCAGAAAAGGAAATAATGCCAGTATCACTTTGAAATGTAATATCTGATCACATCTGTCAGAACTTAAATGCTGAACCCTAAACACCACTGAAATTCATCTCTGTATGGGCAATTTGCACATCAGAGGCTGCATTCTCCTGTGCTACTCAAACTGAAACCAGTGAAAGCTGAACAAATGGGAAATGACTCAGGAGAGAGCCCTGTAAGACACAAAAGGCCAGGATCTTTCAGAAGTTTGGTGTCTAGGAGCCAAAGAAACAGGAGTGACTAAAACTCTAAAAGGTTTTAGCATTCAAAGTGAAGAATAACTCTGAAATTGAGTTATGACAGTTCTGATGGGCTCTCTGGGCGCAGAGTGCTTTTGTCAATCAGACATGCATTCAGTTATCCTTCAGTAGGACTTATTAATCGGTCTAAAAGAAGGAAATCCATGAAAAAGCAGCATACTACAGATTGTGCCAGAAGTGGATCCATTGGAGCTTCTCTGTTCTTTGACCCCTGCAGTCCCTCCCTCAGCAAATTGACATCTCTGGAGACACCAGAAGCCCTTGAGACTGGACGGCAACACTGCACCAAAAAGGGACACCCTTTTGGGGGTGTGAAAATAGCTCTAGGAAATAATCTCCAATAGGTGGAGAAACTGAAATACTGTTAAGTGACTTTGCAGCATAAAAGCAAATTAATTTTAAAAATAGTAAAAAAATATAGTCTTCAAGTGATGCAAGCAAAACTTGGAGGGGGAAGGAGGGGACACCCCAAAACAGAACAATTCTGTGTAGGTTAAAAGATGCTAGAAGAAAGCAAATGTAGCACACATCTGTGACGTCTGCAATCACCAGCACTCTGAAATTAAAAAAAAAAAAAACAAAAAACACCTCACATGAAATCTAGTGAACCAAATCAAGAAGAAGAAAATACCAAAAAATAAATTACCTAAATAATTCAGTATTGCTACAACATGAGTATAAAAGTGGTGTTACAATTAATGTTACATGTAGCAAAAGACCCAATTAACAGTCCTCCAGATCTTTTTCTTTCTTAGATCACAACTGTCTTCTTTCCCCCTCTGCCTGCAAAACATTTAATAAATCACTTTTTATAGTCACCAGCAAGGTACCGTAGGCTTAGAGGGAGAGATCTACTGGAATAAAAGAACTATTCTAGTTATATGGGGAAACACTCAACGTTTTAATGTAAAAATACTAATTATCAGGAAGCTATGAGTAGGCTGTTTGACTGGCAGTGATGCTCTTTCTCCAAGGAATTGAAATAGGTCAGACAATACATTGAATAGAAACAAGGGAAATAAGAAAAGCTATTTTAACTCCAAGCTTGTGCGTATTTCCAAGGCATGCAATCTAAAATTTATTCATTACTTCATTTATAATTCTGGCATCCTTGTTGTGTGGACATGCAAAGTCAGGCTATGAAACATTAACATTAGTCTCCACATTTCCTTCCATAAAGAAATCCATATATTCTAAATTATGCTTCATTTTTTAAATCTCATTTCCTCACTTTACTTCTTTGAAATCAGTCTTCCAGAACAGAAAAGGGATGGGCATGAGAAGGCAAAGTGCCTTTGCAACAGTTCCCTCATCCTGCACTGCTCTGTCCTTGTGTATGGATTACCTCACAAGATTCCTCTTGTTCTCTTTCTCAGGTAAGGAGAGTAATTTTCCACCTGTTTTTGACATGGCACTGTCGGAAGTTCACAGACTGCAAATCCCCTTGCCTTTGCTACCAGCACACAACAACAAACTGCTCAGCTTTACTGGCCAGCGTTTTCCAGTGCCAGTAATTAGGTAAATCACATACAGCTTTTTAATTTACGCACACACTGCTTCAGCACAGCCAAGAGTCAGTGAACTGTGGTAAGGAAGAGCTGGATAATGAGGTTCTCAGTAGGCTACTACAGCTTCAGAAATCAGACTGCAGTCAACAAAACCCAAGTTAGGGCTGAGTTTGACCAGAGACGTCAAATCTAATATCCTAACATCTACACATATATTCTGCAATATTTCACAGAATAATACAAACATGATTTTTTCTATTTCATGAATCCTTGGCCTTTGACTCACATGCAAGTCAGATTTAGTTGCATCCCCCTCCGATCTTCAATTTAACACAAATTTATGAGTTCAACATCCATGACACAAATCTAAGTCATTGCCTATTAAGTGAAACAGATTTTCTGCTGAATTCCCTGCAACTGAGACTGTTAGGTTGGTACAAAATAAGTTTAAAAAGTTGAAACTTCTTGGCTGGCTGTTCATTATTAAAGAACACACAGCCTTAGTGCAATAAACCAGAATACAGATTCCTGCTAAAGGTAAACAAAGGAGCAAAAGGAAGAAAAGACACAGGGTTTGGAACTATAAGGAAAGATGCTTTCATGAATACAGAGTATAATGCACTCTGAAATTTCTCTTGGGAGCATTGCCATTACAGGCAATATTCTGCTGGGGCTCCTGTTTTTCACTTCAGTCTCCACAAGCCAAAACACTGTAAAGTTGCATTTGGAAGCACAGAAATGCTCCTACGTCCAATGTGCTCTACAGTTCTAATTTTATAACCTGTCACCCTACTCACCCTGAGCAAGGCATCATAGGGTCTCATATGTTACCAACTAAGTGCTTGATTATCGAGTTTCAAGAGAGGCAGTTATTAGTTAAAATCTGCATTTCCCAATGCAGTGTGTTTAATTCATTAATTTTAATGTTAAATTAAAAGTTAATATATATTTTCTTCCTAGGGTGGAGGTGGTTTAGAGCATGGCTGACTGGCAGGTAAGGGAAACATGCACACAGCTCTTTTTGGTAATGCTACCGAGAAGATTACGAAGCATCAGAAACTTAATTAACACCAAAGCTAGCCACCAAAAGGAAGTCTAACCTATTTGCCTACCACTTTAAGAATCTCTACACCACAGCCATCAAGAGAGTACACGTAATTCAGTCTTTTAATGGTGACAACAAGCTAGTAAATAAGTTATTGTCCCTCTTCTCTACATCTTTCAAGTTCTGCTAACTCCTCCTGAGACCTGAGCTCCAGAAGCACACAAGGCACTCAAGCTTTAGCATCTGCATTTATTCAGTGACTTATAAAGAAATCTAACACCCCACCATCCACTCCTTTTCTGGTAATTCCCTCCTTGTTGCATACACAGAGCCTATAGCATTGCATACACGCATCAAGGCAAAATCAGCACTGACTGCCGCCGAGTTCTGGTTACCATCAGCCACAGAACTTATCCCTCACTGCCAGGCACCTGTGGGCTGAGACAGTGGCACCCTGAGGTGCATCTCACCAGCAATTCCAGCTGCTAGAGCTTTTTGGGGTTATGGGTACTTGTGGACATCGTATCGCTCACCCTTCATCATTTTTGAGTGACTGAAGCATTACTGCAGGCGAGCAGAGTGCTGTGCAGTAAACACACTCTGCTTTTTTTTGGTAGAATCCACTTGTTTTGGTGTGGGTTACAGCTTTTTGGTTTTACATAACTGAATCAGCCTTTACAGTGCATCATTCAACAAAATAATTGTGAAAGCTATGATTAAAAACATTCCAGTAAATACTTAACTCCACTGAAGATCATGAAGAAAAAAGTATGTCCCTGAGAACTAAGACTAACTAGGATTTTAAAGCTCCCAAAAACACTCAGGTTAATTTTTTATTTGTTTATTACTAAACAGATTTTTTAGGTCTTATGTTTTGGCTTGCCACCTTTAAATTTTTTTAGGAAAATTATCATATATTCTTTTTAATTAGAGCTTACAAAAACCCAAACCAACAAACAAACAAAAAAAACAATGCAGAAAAACCTACCAACCCTCTAATTTTATGTACCTGAGCAAGCAGTACAACTGAAGGACAAATAAATTCAATGGTCAGTTTTTGCCTCCAATGCTGCACAAACTCACGAAATACAAGGTCTGCAGGGTGGGCTTCTAGCAGTGTAAATTCCAACACTGCACAAAACTCAATCTTCCTTCACACTTCAAGTTACAACGAAAACAGCATGACAGAATAAAGCCTCCACTACTTGAATGTCAAAAAGGATAAAGGCGATGTTAAAATAGCATCAACAAATCTGCACTGTAGCAACACTTTTATGATATTGACTATTTTCCCCTATTTCGCGTTAGGAAAGGAGAAGAATGAAACATCTGTAGCAGTTTTTCAGTCCTCTCCACTCCACAATTAATTGGTTTAGATAATACAGACTAAGCACAATTGTAGCATTCATCTTGCAACAAAACTAGCCTTGAAACAGAAAATAGAATTATTCCCTAGCTTTCCTACACTCCTGAATCAAATCCATGTTAACCTAGGTTATCTATCAGTGTTAGCTAGCAGAGAACATGAAATTTCACATACTGAAGTTGCATTGTTGTTTCATTACTCAGATCAAGTCAGTATATAATTGAAACTGAAATATCTCCTACCTTTACCCATGAGAAATTTGGGCAATATCTCAAGCACTTTGTGTCTCACTGTACCAGTTAGATGGTCGCAAAGCAGTCAGCTTTGAGCTGCTAAACAAAACAGCTTGAGGTTCAACAAATCAGCAGTGTTGGCATCTGATATAGCTCAAGTAAGGGGGAGGAGAGTCATTGTGAGATGTCACTGACAACTTCATTTCCACTTCTGTGCAAATTAAATGTAGGCTGGGGCACAGAAATGGAACATAATTAGACATAAAAAGTAGGACTGCAGGCTCTGGTTGACTGAAGATACCAGTGCAGGGAAGAAAAAGCCAATTAAACCAGTAGTTTAACTCACAAACTGCAGCATTAATAATCCTAATAGAACTACAAAACAACAACCACCGAAGTCCAGTTCTGGAAATGCAACACTGAGCACCTCCAATGGTAACCTAATTCCATTATAAAATCTCTCCACTGGAAAATGCATCATATACACTGCTCTAGTGCCAGCCCATTGGAGAAAAAACACATATACAAGCAACAGATGTGATCACTGAAATATGAGAATACAGTATGAGCAATTAGCAGCTGGGTGAGAAAAGATAACAGGAAAACTACATTATCCTCTTTTGATGGCTTCTAATTTTTAAAGCTGATATATACAACAACTGGATAACTGTTCTTACTTATACCACTTACACATCTTTCAACCTGCTAACCAGAATAATAAGCACCGTATTTCACAATCATTGTTGTGTTAGGCCATTTTTAATGACATTTTATAACTAGTAGGAGATTTATTGTCTACTCAGAAGCTGCCCACTAGGCAGCAAACTTATCACTGCTGCAGCTGCTTCTGAATTTGTCATGTTACAAAGCTGACTCAGACAGCAATTTTGTGCCAGAAGATCCTTGGCAGCAGCAGCAAAAATCCTAGTAATATCCTCTGGAAAGCACAACTGCTACTCTTGGAAGGGTGGAAAAGACCAAGAAAAAAAAAAAATCAGCTGATAAATCAGATAAGCTAGTTTCAAAACGCTTCAGTAATCACTGTCAGGAGTTCACAGGAGATGACCCCTATCACTAATCAATTCTTCTAACAGCATCCCATTTCAGGTTTGTGCAAAGAAGTCTAGCCAGAAATACTCTTCACAGTATTTTGCTCCCTCCTCTTCCAGAGACTGGTTAACTTTTGACTTTGTTTCTCCAGTCATGTCATACTGCTTTTTACATTATTCTCATGTAATGCTGCCCAGGTCACACAAATATGTACACATACCCTTAAATATGTGAGGTTTTAAATAACAGGTAAAGTGGATTCAAACAGTGGTTCTTGACACAAACAGTTCACCCAGTTTATCCAGGTTCAAGTTCAGTGCTTAACTGGGAGAGACAATACACAGCTGTCCACTCTCATCAAAATGTATATTTGCTTCTTGGCCATTCCTAATAATTTCCTTTATGATCTACCCTACTGTTCTCCTAAGTAAATCTTCCCAGAGCACAGATCGCATTAGTGGTGCAAGTTCTGACCAAGGATAGCAGGAAAGGGTTGCATCCTTGTTTCAAGGAGAGCCTGAGTGAAAAAAGAAAGGAGTAATAAATAAATCAATCAGGTGCTAAAAGCATAATTTCTCCAAATATAAATGACATAGGCCAGCAGGTTGCAAAAGGGTCAAAGAATACGAGGCAGGAGAAGGAAAGTGAAAAAGACAACTAACAAACAAAAATGCTGGAAATTCAGGATGTCAAGGAAACCCAACAAAAACCCGCTCACACAAACAGCTAATGGAAAGAAACATTGAGCATTACAAAAAAACCCTTAATAGCTCTGTGTAAGCCTACACTTTACATAGCTGAGACGTAACTTGGATGAACTCAAGGCTGAAGAAATATCACTCATTAAACAGTGGGGTACATTAAGTTCGTAAATAGCAGGTGTGCAGTTAAAAATCCAATATTTATTTACATATTTTATCCATTCATTTCACAAATCAGTTGAAACTTTCACTTAGTCTGCTTTAAACTGGGGTATAAGGATACCACTGCTTCTTCTCCAACTAGACCAATATTAAACCAAGGTTACTGAAATCACTTCTTAAACAGGGGAAAGGCCTTAACATCTAACCAAACATCTAAGTCTGGTTTGGGAGTACCCATTCAGATTGAAATTACAAAGTAGTTCATTTTAAATCTGGGATTTTTTTTTTTTTCTTTAAAAGAGTTATTTTTACATCGCTTCAGTTTTCAATTTGTTTTTGCCAACAGTAAATTTAGACTGACTGCTCTAAGAAGCAGTAGAAAACGTGTGATGGTTTGGACCTAATTAAAACCTGAGCAAAAAGCATGGAAAACTTGGGGGCAGGGAAAAGCACAAAATCAGTTCTCTACCATGCAGAGAAAGTGGAAATCTTTGGCTTCAGTCGTGGTTAGGCTGAATTAGCCATCTTTTGCACAGGGAAAAGCTTCATAAATGAAAAGGTTATTTAAACAGATCCCATACCACCCCCTTGAACAGGCACTGGCATGTGTAAGAAAGACATACACCCACATCTAGAAGAAGGAGAGAATCAGAATTTCTTTCCTTGAAGCTGATCTCATTTTTGCTGCAACAGCCTCTGTGGGGCACTGGAGGTTGGAGTGAGCTAGAACAAGCTAGAACAATTTTCAGACTATCTAGTTTGCATAAGCAATAAGGTTGGCATCTGGTGGCTCTAAAAATAAATATAATTTAAAAAAAAAAATCAGTCCTGAGATGGTGGAATTAATGTTTCACATCCCTTTTGGCAGCTTGTATCTCTCCATTTGCCAGCTACTCTATTTTCTTGCTATTTTCTCCAGTTGAGTATGCTTCATGGTTATTTAGAAGATTTATGTATTTTCTTATGCTACTGCCTTAGTAATGTCAAACACGCAAGATGATACTTTCTGCTAGCTAATTCTCTTCCCACTAGATGACAAGGACTTCAAAGACAGAATGAACATCTTGAGTCTTTATTATCCAACTTCCCACTTGCGCATACACTGCATGGAGAGTTTGTTTGAGGTGGCAACTTGATAGCAAAGCAAGACGCAGAGCGCATCAGCTCTGCACATCTTGTCACTGCAGATGGGCTGCTGGAGTTCAGCGTCAAACAAAGGCAGCAGCACACCCTGCCACACACTTAATCATAAGGCTGGCAGACTTCTCTCTGAGCACACACCATAGAGAGATGGACATTGCTGAAAACCTCTGCATGTTTTAGGGGTACATCAAAGTTAAAATCAGAAGGAAGTGGCTTTTGAGTACCGAGATCAATACCACCACCTTTTAGGAAAGAAAAACTTACAGAATCGCCACAAGCCAGTGTGGAAGCAAATCAGGACTTTCAGACATCCACTGTGACTGCATAAAGTCTCAGCTGGTATCAGAAAAGCCCACAGATCTGTTCCACACCCCATGGCTACTTAGATTAATATCTGAACAGAGCTAATATTTGGGATGTCCCAAGGAACAAATACATGTCCCCAAATCCGTGTCTTGTATCCATAATTATCATAACACGGCCAATTAGTGCTGGTAATGATTGCTTCAGAAAATAAATAGATCACTGATGCTGTATTTTTCCATGCCAACATAATTGCAGATGCATCATGAGGCCGTGGGTCTGAGAAATCCCACTTCACACATCACATCTCAGTGCCCTTCCACATGCAGCAGTGCAGTGTACCCACTTCTGGTGATTTTCCCAGGCTCTCATTTCATCACAGCATTATCAAACAGATGCGAGATTTCTGAGGAGTGTGAACAACCAGGCAAACAGCTGAGAGCTTGTACATTTATAAAGCTTTGGCTGAAATTCAGCCTTCCAACAGCTGCAGACATGTTCATGACATTTTGAAAAAAGCTAAACTTCACTCCTATGAAGATTTTGCTTTTGTGTGCAAGATTTTGCTGCCCTATTTTAGGACTCAGGAAGGACTGAACACTTCACAACTATCTCTCTCTCGGGGTAAAGTTTAATTTTTAATGAATTGTAATTAAGAACTGAAGCCCCACCCTCTGTCCACCCCCGCACAGTTTATAACTCCAGCAACCATCTCTTCTACTCCCTTCCCTCCCTCTTCAGCACTGGAGGCAGAATGTACAGAGAGAGGGACCCTCCCATCTCTTCACAGAATTAGAGAGATGAATACACTGGGAGCACATCAGGAAGCAATTCAGATTATGGCATTATTTCAAAAGCTGTGTACTTTGAACATTCCTTGAAATGCCAGAAGAAATCTGAGGATCTGTACTTTTTTTCAGTTTTCATATCTGGGACACATTTTGCATAGGGAGAACGTTCAAGGGTTGAGGGTTTAGTGTTCTGAGGTATCCTAAAAATCAGAGTATAGCAGAAACCAGGACAGAATCTGCCCTAAAACCAAGAACAGTTAGAAGTCTTGCTTTGTAGATGTTAATATTCTCCATATTGCTGTGAGCTATATTTGATATTATTTGTCTAGCATCAGAGCTATGCAGAGTACTTCACAAAAATGCAGGAAATGGAGATTTACTCCTAGGAAATTTTTCTCCTGAGTTTTAAGAAAAAACACACCATGTAAAGGGTCACAAACTGGAGAATTACTAAGGTAACCTTCCCCTCTGATTGTTATTCAAGTTGCCCTTACAGATGGCTTTCAATAAAGGCTTTATGGCTGAAGAATTAGATATGCAGTCATTGCAAACATCTAAGCTTCTAGTACAGTGCTCATAATTATGACAGAGCAATGATATTGAGAAAAATAACACCACCCAAACAAACAACAGCTTCCCCCCATACCCCCTTATTTTTTCCTGCAGACCCACAAAAGAAGGACTTGCAAACTTCTCCCCCTCCTCAGTTTTTAACTCCACTGTTTCCATGCTGCTTTGAGCTGGGCTTGCTGGCAGACATGCAACTTCCCAATCCCATTCTCAACTGGGTGTCTGATTTTGCAGATACACTTCATTGCTTTAGGTTCATTACTGAGTCTCCTCCTTGGGTAATTATGGTACACAGGAGTCTGTACATACACAGACACTGTTTAGTTTCCCCAGGACAGAGGCCAGAGCTAATAATACGCATGGGCTGTTGGCAGCAGTGAGAAAATTTAGACTGATGGGCGCTCCTATCTGTGTCTGATTGTTTATGGAACCAGGCAGGTGCTGCCAGGGATAACTTTTGATGACTGTGTGCAGGATTTGTGCTTGGTAAAATGAAGTCATTAATCTGATAATCCCATAATTCACCTGGTTTTAAATCAAAAGTCAGTCCTGCACATGTATGCGTGCACGTGGCTACATATAGGCACTCTGGCTAGCTTGTTTATAAATGCATCAGTTGTTTGGTGTAAGATTTATGGGGGGGATGGCTGATAAACAACTTTGGCATCTCATTTCAGTTTTATCTGGGGAGAGGCTATAACATGAAAAAGACTAAGAAATTATTCTGTGCTTCAGCAAGTATCTTAAAACTCTAATATACAGCATCTCCCTCCCCCTGGAGCTTTGGGTACCTCTGGTGACATTGGTATTTCAAGAACTACGACTTCACTCTGACAGAGGCACTAGAAGAAACGCTGGAGCTACTTCATTATTTCCAAACCCAGCCATAAACACGGGATTTTAAAGGCTTCAGCACATTAGTTACTGATCTGAAATCTTTTTAATGATATGCAACATTTTAAGATCCACTGTTTGTCACAGATAGAATATTCTCTGTGTTTACGTACTATGATCTAAAGTATCATATTCAAGCAATGTTTATAAAACACTGTTGATAGCAGTTAGGATTCTTGACTTGTTCCAGTTTAACTAGAGGATGCAAACCTCCCGAAGGTTAGCACTACAGAAAGTTTTATTCCAGTAGATGCAAATTTCTTTAGATATTCAGTGGGGAAAAAGCATCTTGAATAAATCTCTGTATCAAAACAGCTCTTTGGCCACATTGACTGATACACTACAGCACTATGAAAGAAACGGAAAACACAAAGTGAAAAATCCCTCTATTCAGCCCAAGTTCATTTAGAAAAGCATGAATATGAACACCATAGTTGTTCTGCCTTCTCCATCTTCACTTTGCCCCAGTTCTATGGAAAGCCTTCAAAACAGTAAAGACAGAATTTGATCTTTGAACACATCTTTTACAGACACTTCTATCCCTCCAAATGCAAATCTAAACTTCTGCCATCCCAAAGGCCTACAAAAACCCCCACAAAGCAGCCTGCAATGCAGGGGTGGGGGAGAAGAAAGTGCAGCCTATTTTGGAAGAGCAGCTTTCCAAAAGCGCCCTCTTTGTTCAAACAGGATCACTTTTGAACAGGCACAGCACTGACAGTGGCTTCTGGCAACCCCCAGCACAAGTAATATGAAATCACAACAAGAACTATTAGTCTGGGGCTTTTCCTCCCTTTCTTCAAGAAAGTACACGGAGACAAACCTTGTCCTGAAAAAAAGTAATCTAAATCAAAATAAAGAGGAGAAAAATATCATTATTAACCTTCAAGAGAAATACAAGTAAGCCACAGAGAAACAAAGTGACCCACTGGATGGGATACACAGTGCTTACAGTAGAGCTAGGACATAAACCACAGATGCTTCAACCATTCTACATCCACTGCCTCAAATTTACTTTTCATTTTGAACAAAGCTTTCACAAATGAGGATGTGCACCCAAAATACCAGACTTAGATGTAGTTAGAAGCTTATCAAGTGCAAATGTAATGAATCAGCTATTTAATTTCATTTCATTCTAAATCACAAAGTCACAGAATCCAAGTTGGAAGGGACCTTGGGAGGTTAGCTAGTCCAGCACCGCTCTCAAAGCTGGGTCAAATGCTGAATTTAGATTGGGTTGTTCAAGGCTTTGTATTGAGAAGCCTAGAAAACCTCCAAGGACCTGTGTATTCAATAGGAAATTGAAATGAAATATGTCAAGGAGAAAATATCCTGAAGAGGTATCCTATCACTCACCTTTTGAAGAAAGCAGGCATAATAATTCTGATCATAAATAATGCTATTTCATTTTACCTCTTTAAAATACTTGACTTGGCTTAGGTGTGCAGCAAGTGAGGGCAAGCAGAGGCCAAAAAGGCAACACAGAACTTCAAATTACAAATCCAACCTGTCTTCAGGTCAAATTTTTATTTTTTAATTTGAATTTAATGTAATGACAAACTGTGTTTACAACACAAAAACAACCACCCACCCTCATACCAAAAAGGTTCAAACCAGCCTGCTCTTCGATAGGGACAGATGCTGTGTGTAAGTGTGCACAAGTATTCCTTGTCCTGTTATGTCCCAAAACCACTTTAGGATACTCATACAACATAAGGTTTTCCAACCATTCCACTTGGAAGCATCTGGAAAAGCATCTAGGCAAAATAATAACTAGGGCACAGGGTACTGAAAGGAAATTACTATGAATTAATAGTTTATTTAACTCAAAATATTTTAGCCTATCTATGCTCATTTAATATATTCAAGATGATGTACTCTGTAATATTTTGTGAGGCAAAGTTTTTCTACTACAAGACCTGCATCCATATTCTTTCTCCCCTTCTATTAAAAAAAAAAAAAAAAAAAAAAAAAAAAAAAAAATCAGTATTTTAAGAAACTTCTTTTCCAAGAAGTATAGTCTTGAAATAACTCACTCCAATGGTGGTGGACTGTAAATCTTAAAACAAATGGCACATTTATTTCAGAGAACACTCTCTAGCAATCATTGTCATTTATGTCTTTTAAAGAGCACATGATGTTGTCTGTGTAAACATTATTTTTCTTCCTCTGATTGGTTTCAATAAAGTAATTTTTCAAGGCAGAACATTTGAATTACCATATATTGAAAAGCAGAATGTCTTATACACATCTGGCTTGGATTTGTGAAGTGGCTTGCTGTTCATACATTTTCAGCTGTGTGGAATAAAATTGCGTTGATGAAGCAGTAAATATTTTTTAATTGAACACAAAGATGAATTCTGAGAACAGTCCACTGTTAATTACTACAGGTACTCTGCCAAATATTTACTTAAAAATCATCAACAAACCAAGCTAACAAAGTAGAATAGACACTTGCACAGTGACCCATGGGGTTCAAACACACAGCCCAGAATCTTGCTGCACATCAGACAGTCTTTTTAGTTACCATCTGCAGCAGGAACATCATCTTGCTTTTTTGACTTCTGTCACTCTAGCCTTTATGCACCTGAAATGAAATCTCTCCCTGTTTTCCTTTGGACATGCAGTGGAAAGACTGCTGACTGGCTGTGGCCTCTATTGGGGCCGCAGTTCACAGAGCTGCAAAATAGCTCTGCCAAATCCATGGCTAAGAAGTGCTTTGTAGCTCAGCAACCAATGTAGCCAGTAAACCCCACTTGCCCACAAACCTCACCCAAGAGAGGTGACTCAAGAGAAAAAAAATAAATTTAATCAGAAGATATGCAACAAGGTTATATGATAATAAAAAAAGATGGGTGGAAAAAAAACCAAAACAAGAGAACATCAGACTCTTAAATTCTTTTCAGTAAACCAAAAAAGGAACATTTTCTTGCTTCTCCCCTTAACCAGCTGGCATGTTGTCTTCTCCAGACAATGCAGAAGCCCTGCTTTCCTTTTTTGTACCTCTCAGTTATCTATCTTCACAATATACATACCATAGAGATCAGAATCTCTCTCAGAGACCGTCCTCACTGTTGAGCTCTCAAAGACTGCTGTACCTCAGTCTAGTCTTGATTTCGATTGCAGATTCATTAGTATGTGCTTAAGTCAAGGGGTCTAGAAATGACACTTTGTTACATACAGCAATTACCTTTTTTCATCTAGTCTGGGAATCCTCACAGTCCAATCTCTAATAAAGCATCACACCTACAGGTTAGGTTACCTGCATGAACAGGACTGCTGATTTCATAGACCTAAAACTTGGACTTCAGTACCAGCAGGCAAGTGTTCCTGCATCCTCTGCAGGCCTGGATTACAGAGGCTGTCAGCCTCTCCAAAACCCACAGCACGAGCCTCCCGAGTATCCCCTCAAACTAGGGGCGTGATACTTGGAGAATTGCCCACTGTCTGAAAAACATTCATGTGGAAAGCTGGACTGCATATCTGAAACAGAGGTTATCATTTAGGAACTCAGGTCTGCACATGTTCATTTAAATGTTCTCATTTTAAAAATAAAATCACGTGACATTCTATTCCAATGCATCTGTAAAGTCAGTGATTCATCTAATCAGTTTGCTCTTATGAAGTCTGATTTACTCCAAGTCGCTCCAAGTACAAGTACCTCTTAAAATTGGGAAACTGCATTATTTCATGGCAGTTACATGAGGATGACTTGAAAATTTTTCTTCTGTCCAAAGGCAGAACTCTTGAAAGTGTTATTTGTGTTAGGCCATGACCTAACTTTCACGGATCCACCATCAACATAGACATCTAAACCATAAAAGGTCTCTGGATTTGGGGAACAGGACTGTCTTCAGTGTGTTAATATTGGCTGTGTGGGAAAAGGATGAAGAAAAATCTGTATCAGTGTTCCTAAAAATAGCTAGCCAGTTCCTGACCTGGCATTCTGCCTTTGCACGACCAGTATTCATGGAAGTTTCTGAACAACAAAAATATAATTAAGTTATATTAGTATTCATATTTAGATTGCATTTACTCCTTTGATACTGTCACCTCTTCATCAGTTTGCTGCCTGTGGATTTAGGCATTCAAGGTTTGCTGACTCGGGCAGGTCTGCAGTGTCTCCACCCAGACCATTCACAGGTTTGAAGACCCAGGGGAAGACTGGAACAGATTAAACTGTTCCGGGGCTGGGTCCAGCCTACAGACGCTGCCTCTGCCTGCTCACACTGCAGTGAGTTCTGAACTAATTAGTACATGTTCTGCTGGCAACTTCTACTCTCAGAAGCACCAAGCTCTGGTCAGCTAAGTGTGAAAAATATTTACTCAGTTCTCAGGTTACTGCAGCCCTTGATGAGATGCTGTGGTTAAGAGCAAGCTGTAAATGCAAACTAGTTGAATTCATTCCTGCTCTCATCTGCCGTGAGAAGATGGCAGGACTGATTTCAATCAGCATTTTTAGATGCAGGCTGTTTATGTGACATACCTACAATTTCTAATGATGACCCAGCATTTTAGGATACAGCCCTCCTTCCCTTCTCGTCGAGAGTTTTAATGAAAAAAAGATTAAAATGAGCAGGAACTGTGCAAGGTTTGTGATTTATTCAAGGCTGCAGAGCAAATCACAGCGAGAAGTGCAGTTATTTTATTTAACACCCAGCCATTGAATTAGTGGGGCTAAGATCCCAGATTTCAGTATGATATCCGTTCATTAATTATGTTCTTTATGTTTGGTCAGAAACAACAAGAGGAAAAAAAACCCACAACACTGGAAAAAAAAAAGTAAAATTGCCCATTGCAATACACTGCAAATCTTCCCAGCCTGTCCCATTCTTCAAGGATATATATTCTGCAAGACTGTTCCCATGATTCAAAGGAGTTGTTTGCCTTAATGGTAATTTAATGTCAACTCATCTGAATGACTTCACACAATACATTTTATTCTAACTAGAGTTTAAATGGCAAGTAAATAGTAGGGCCTGCCTTTTTTTTAATGAAACAATTACATAATGGAGGCCTTTCAACTTCACATTCTTCAACAACTATGGCTTCTTCCAGTAATAACAGAATTTTAATGCAAAATATTTTAAAAACTCACTTTTCCAGAAATCAAATTACTCCTCATGAAATAAAAGCAATAAACTGATACTGCTCAACATTAAATGAAATGGGACACAATTGCTTCAGTCAGTAATAGAAATGCATGTCTGCAGGCAAGTGATGCTCAGTTCAGACTTGCTGGTTTAGCATAATATCCTAAAAAATGCTGTGCATCAAAATCACTGATTTATGGGTTTTTTTATTTTGGCTTGTTTGGATTTTTTACAAAGTTGATATTTTAGAACAATTTTTGTACTTGGTTTCGTATTTGAGGAATTCAGATCAACTATCAGTCTTCCTAGGAAAGAAACACTTAAAAACATTGTACAGAAACAACCTACTCCATGAGCACTAGGCAGCAACACAGATAACACTTTTTGAAATCTACAGTGTTGATTGACATTTATGCCAACAGTTGACAATAACATCAACAGTTCCAAGTGAATCAATATACAAATGGTAGGTTTTGAAAAGCACTCAGGATACCTACATTTATTTCCACTATTCAAAAGATTTTTTTTTTCTTTTCCTTTTGAAAAGCCTGGGCCAAGTCTCTGTTACTTAGTAGGTGAATTTAGAAGTCAATTTTTCTCACTACACATGACTGAATTTTCAAATATTTTAGGATCCAAAACTTGGTCAAAAAAAGGATTCAGGCATATATTTTTAATGGTTAAGCACTTCATAATGATCCTTTCCTAGGAGCTGCATACATGACTGAAAACAAAGCAGAAATCTGTATTATCTAGTCAGAAATAGACAACATCAGAGAAGCTCCTTCACACTGGAGGGAAGGTTTCCCCAAAACACCAGCACGCTGAGCTGAAAACCTTCCATGCTTCCTGTGAGCTTATTTAGACTGTAACCCATTTGACAGGTAAGATTCAATTTCAGCCAGCCAGACTTGCAGATCTGTATTCCTGACCCCAACATCCATTACAGGCAGCCCTAATGGCAGTCAGTACCCGGCAGCCAGTCTCGTTCCCCTGCACAGGGACCTGGAGGTCGCGGGCGCTGTTCTCCCGGCAGCCCGGGCACGGCTGCCTCTGCACCAGGACATCTTCCTGCACACCCAGGGCCACAGGGCAGCTGCTGCTTTGTAACCCTGCAGTACCCATCCCAGGCATGTTCAGCACTGCTTCTGAGTGCACAGACAGAGGTTCTGACTGCACAGCACCAGGGTGTGCTTTGCAAAACAAAGCATCACGATACAGATTAAATTAAGAACCCTGAAGTGAGAAGTCCAATGAAATCTGACATTACCTGTAGCCTTAAATGCCCCTTTAGGAACATAGAACAGGCGCTGTAATAATTCTATGCCTCTAAAAAAATACATATGCACATGAGGAGTCTCACTGACTTAATTCTGAACCCTCATGTGAAGGCTTCTTCACATGAATAAGATCCAAATAAATATGTAAGTCCATAAATAAATCCAGCATAATATATAACTATGATAGACATTGCATTAGTCAAATAACTTCATTAGGATCTAAGATTCACTGTTCACATCTCTCAACTGAAGTTACATATAAATCAGCTAGGAGAGCAGTAACAATCATTAGGAAATGCTGGCTTCTGTCTTAAAATCTTTAAATCTTTACAAAAGCAAATTTATAAAACAAGAGTCATAGCTTCCTAATGTGGACTGTCAAAACAAAAATAAACCAAGAAATTGCTGAAGAGTTGTGCAAAACAAAAGAATACGGACTGTAGTCTTCACTCAAAAAAATTTAGTGACTGGACATATATTTGGTAATACTTAACAAATTGCTTAGGGAGAAGACAAGATCAAAGGCTGGTTAAAGAAATTCCAAGCCTAGTTTTGGAAGGAATGATTAATTTCTTTCCCAGAGTTTTTCCTCTCGTAAAATCAAATACTATTTTGATTTGCTACTATTTACTACTTAGTTTTAAACCAGTCTGTCCGCAGATTTTACTACTTCACTGTGCTACACAAAATATATTTGATCACTGTAAAATTTGCCTGTTTGCAAAATAATCGTCTACACATTTTACAGCCTCCCTCTCCTCCACAGGACCTGCACCTCTCCACTCAGCATCTCCTTTGAGCAGAAGCATTCACCCCACAATTTCATGTTCGCTGTGCAGCTCGGTGTCCCTTGCTTTCCCTCAATGCTTTCAAGGAGATAAACTTGCAGGCACTGTCCTTTCCCGCGGGGAGCTGGTTATAACAGACCATTTCTTGTCTTCTGTTACAAAAGCCTGGCCTCAGTGATCCACACACACCGACACCACTGCTCAGCTCTGCTTGTTTGGGAGCACAGCCAAACAGCTGAAGAGGCAGAAAGAAAAACCCACAACCATCAGCAAGTGCGAAACGCAGCGGCTATTTATTTCTCAGCAGCACGGTGCGATTCTCCTGCACACAGGTCTTCACTCAAGTAATGGCACAGAGCCTGCCTCTTTCTTTCAGGGGACTTTCTAAACCCTGCAGAAAAGTTCCCTGAGTTAGCAGAGCAATTACCTCTCCCACTCCTGTGCTCACTTCCCAGCACTACTAGAACAATGAACAAGGATGCAATAGCAGGAGCCTCGAGAGAAAGGTCACATGCAAATGCTCAACAGGTAATAACAACATGAGGATAGGGGTGAAAAAAACAATGGTCAAATAAATTCCTTTGACTTAGCTTCTCCACATAACCTATGGGCAGGAAAGGAATCTGATGGTTTATAAAAGCAGTTAAAGAGCTATACTGAACATATATGCCATCTGTGAAAATCAACTGATAGGTTTCTGAGCAAAACAGTGCTGCAGCTAATGCCATAAAAATGCAATTGTGACTCTGAATTTCAAGACTGAACCATTAATGTTGGGAAGTCCAAATTCCTGCTTAAACGGGGACAGCTTTGAACTTCAACAGGTTGCTCAGGAATTTGTTTGAGCACGTCTCAAACACTTTTAGTGAGCAAGAATCCACAACCTCCTTAACAACCTGTTCCAATGCTTAGCTACCATCAGAGTAAAGGTATTTCCCTTATATTCCATCATAGCCTCCCTGTCAACATTTCTGACCAGCATATCTTGTTCTGCTGTGCACATCTGCCAGGGGTTAGAACATCACACACAGGGAACTCACTTGACCCCACTGAACCTCATCAGATTTCTGCTGGCCCATTCCTTCAGCCAGACTAGGTGCCAGTCAAGAACAGTGATAAAGGTGATTCCAAAGGACACAGACAGTAGGATAAACATGATAGAGAGAAGAATCTATACAACTTCAGAATATTTTGGGGGAGTTTTTTTGGGATTTTTTTCACCCCTCCCAATACTTTGCAGTAATTTTTTTCCCTTACCTCATGAGAGCAAAAATCTCTGGATAGAGAACCTAAAATAGGCATGTACATGTGTGACACACACCTTACAATAATACTGTTGCTAGTTAACTGAATCTAAAAATAAAAACCACTTTCAAAATTTAGGGCTATTTGATTTACTTTCCAGAATAAAACACAATGAAAACTTAGAAACACTTTTTAATAGATCCATTTTGAAAATTAATGGGATACTCTATTTCATTTATTTTCCAATCTATTCTCTTCAGCTGAGGTCTTTATTAATTATTTTTAGAAATTAGAAAATCCCTTAGCAAACCATTTCTTCAAACTCCTAGCTGACATAAATTCAAGTCCAAATGTTTTTAAACACTCCTCAAAGTATTTTTTTCAGATGCTAGCTAGTATAAATGTTTGCCTATATTTTCACTTTTGTCCTATGTAGGGACTACATGATATTACTTTTGTATTATTTATGATTATACAAATAAAACTGCATGGAAGTGGAAAAAAAACAAGTCTAGAGATGAGCAGTGAGTAGTATATGATGAACAGTCAGCTTGAGACAGTTGCAGTGTGACTGTTCCTTTCAAAGACCTGCAGGTATTCTTTGAGCTGTTTTTTGTTTACCTAGGAAGAACTCATCCAAACCCAAAAAATCTTCACCTTTGAAGTTGCAGAGAGGCCAAAAAGTAGCATTTCATTTGCTTTCCATCCAAGCTACTGACATGAGAATTACAAGCAGGAGGAAAACTTTTCATTTTTGTTTTCGTAGGAAACTAATGCTGCCCTCAGATGTACCGAAAATACACCACACTATGCTGCTCTTACCCAATTCATTCTGTAAATAGCAGGATGAACCCTATGTGCTCTTGAACACCAGAAAGCATCATATGTGGCTCGAGGAGCAGGTTTGGTGAGCGTGCCACACGTGCCACAGAGACCAGCAAACCTGGGAGGACCGTCCTGGCAGGAGTTACCTGCTGGCTCTGTCCAGCTGCAGCCAGGACTTGTGGAGACCCCATCTCTAGAGACAGCTACTCACAAGTATGTCTGTCTGAATAATACCTAAAAGTATTATTTCTTTCTCATTTTGGCCTCTTCCCACACCATTCTATCCACAGGGATATTAAAAAAAATTAATTTAAAATAAACTTCAAGCCAATGGAAATTTTATACACAAAAATTTGGGTTTGTCTCCTTAACATTACAAAATTAACAGATCAGATGTAATTTCGTTCGCAACTCCAACGCTATACTTATTTTTAATACATTCATAAAACATTAAACTTGTAATTTTTCTCTATATTTAATAGTAGTTACTCCCTGTAGTTTTGGCTAATGTAATTACCTGTATTTATTTCTTCCAGTTTTATAATGCATAGGCGTATCTCCTTTGAACATTTAATAATAGCATAAACTCACATGCAGTAAGAAAACCTATTTTATAAAAAACTACGTATGGTCTACTTAAAGGAACAATGACTTATTACTCGGTAGTACAACTGGAGATATTTCAGAGAATATTTATTACCATGCATCTGCTGTGAATGCTCTTGTAGCTCTGCAACAGCAGGCAGCCTCCTGCACGATGCCAGCAGCTTGCTGAGTCCTGTTTGGAGGACTCACCGAGCTCCCTGGAATGGGTTTCCCTTTCTCCCTTCACACACACTGAACTTTCAGTAAAAGGAATGATATAATAAGAACAAGGCACTCTGGAGAACATCAGGGAAGGATCTCTGAGACAGAGGTGGCAGACAGCCATCCTGCAACCAGAACATCTTTAAGGAAAAATGAACAAAGTGAGCCTGTAAAAGGAAGAGATACCCCTATCGTTCAGTAGCTAATCTCTAGTTTTAATTATTAGACACACTCATTTATTGCTGAATGAGGGTTTACAGGCTTGTACTTTGTTGTTAGTTTTCTACTCATCTCTACTATAACTGGAGCTACAGTCCAGGAGTAACCTCCAGGACAATAAAGCAACAATTTTAAAAAGTACAGTCCCTGCCCTGCACACACACGGACACTTGGAACTTTCCTTCAGCCAGAAGTAGGAAGCAGAGACAGCTGCCCCCACTGTCAACAGAGAACATACTGAATTACTGTTCTGAAATCATGAAAGCAGCTAAAATACCTGTTGCTGAGCTTTCTGGGGTTATGCCACCTTCTGAAATAATCCTCCATCATTCTGCTTGTCATCCAGCAAACTCCAGCAATGTAAGCTGAAGCAGCACACAGGGCTCCATCCATCACTGAGCATTTAAATTTCTACCAATGACCACAACACTCAACATTCAAATCCCAAATCACATAACAAAGAAATAAAAGGAATCAGAACCATATACTGACACCCTTAAATTCTAAAAACACCGGAATGCATTCTAGCCTTTGTGAAGTCCCACTGCAGTAGTTCCATCACTTTCATTTTATTTGTTATTTCAGCACATCTGTGAACGACATAGTTCCTTTATTCACACTCTCCTTCACTTAATAAAAAAGGAAGGGCAGCTTTGTGTCTTGCCCAAGGTCTTGAAGACAGTTTCTGAAGAGGTCTATGGATCTGTCCAAATGCCTTTTTTCGTTTCATTTCTGTACATGTCATCCTTATAATAAGGCAATCACTACACAGATTAATTGAGACTCAAAACAGGCTAAGGCAGGCACTAAAACTTAGTGTAAGAACAGGACAGGAAAAGTGTAATCACAATTTAAGGACATGTCAAGCAGTACACTGCTGTATTTCACAGAGTAACACCCAGAGAAATTAAAAAAAAAAATATATATATATACAGCACTGAAACATCTGCTTAGCAAAGTCACTGCCTCCTGTAAACCCCATCTGGACCACTGTGGAGCTGATCATACTGCAATATTGTGGTTGCTACCATGAAAGAAGCTATTAAGAAAAATATATCAGCCTTCCTGCTTTCATGACGAAAACATCTGTAAGTCTCCTGTGATACTCTTCTGGCACCTTCCTAATCTTCATAAATTCAGAGCTGCACCTGAATCTGCTGCTGGTTGCAGATGTGAGTGCTGTGTTCAGAAAAACAGGTGATGCACACGGGCTCTTTCTCCTGTAGCTTATTGTCTTAACTCAGACATAAAAATCAGACTTCCACAATGGCACACGCAACAAGATACAACCTTCATTTTTACATGGCAAAAATCTTAAATCGGTTGTTATTGTTGCAATGAGGAAAAAAAAGAAAAAAAACTATGTTGATATACCACAGACAAGAAGATTACTCTTCTTTCTGAAAACGTCGGTGCCATTAAAAGCTGACATATCTAAACGGACTGAGGAGTAGAGTTCCCTGTTTATCCACCAAAATCCACACCACAAGAACTATAGCAGGCAGTCAAGACTGCACCTCTGCTTAAAGAGGGCATTTATACACACAATACAAGCAGTGAGGATAAGGTTCTGAGGGCACAGATCGCACACAGGTTCCTGGACACTACTGTAATACAGCATAGCAGCTGAACTGTTTGCCTTGTACCTGGTGTGCATTCCAACCCCTGCAAGTATCACAGGTAAGATTTAGAATAGGCAAATTTAACAGGCAAAATCTGTCCTACCCCTTTAGGGATTCTGCTAACTCTCGCAACTCCTTAATACTGCAGTTTTCAGAAAAAATACATCCTGTGCAACAAGTAACTATTGAAAAGCCCCTTCATTTTCCATTCTAGCATATTCTCTCACCATTGTGCAGGGTGGGGTATGTGTAATTCTGCACACTTTCAAATGTTCTGGGGAGAATTAATGGCCACTATCTACCTGTATATCTCCACAACTTTCAACACAGAGTCCCACAGCCCCATGCTACAGAAACGGAGCAGGTATGGTCTGGACAAATGGTCCTTGTGGTGGGTGGGGAATTGCCCAACCACGCCCAGAGTGTGGTGGGAAATTGCTCCTTATCAAAGTGAGGTGCCCAGGGACTGACATTAGGACCAACACTATTGAATATTTTCATCATCCATGATCTGGATGATGGGATCAAATGTGCCCTGATGAATATTGCCCATGATGCCAAGCTGAAGGGAAAGTGGAGATTTGGAAGGGAAAGCCGCTCTGCAGGAGTAGACCTGGAAGAATGGGCTAACAAGAACCTTAAGAAGTTCAAATGGACAAGCATAAGGCCTTGCACCTGAGAAAAACACAAAGCAGGTGTGCAGCAGAGGCTGGAATCTAACCAGCTGGGGAAGAGCTCCGTGGAGAGGGACCTGGGGTGCAACAAAGTCGATATAAACGAACACTGTGCTGCTGCTGCAGCAAAGCAAGGCAAGGCAACAGGAGGCTGGGCTGCCCCACCAGCAGAGACACATAAGTCATCATCCCACTCTACTCAGCGCTTGCCAGGCCACACCTGGAGTACTGTGTTCAGTTTTGGTTCCTGCTATCCAAAAAAGATGTGGACAAGCTGGAGAGGGTCCAGAGAACAGCCACAAAGATGGTCAAAGGACTGGGAGGCTGCCATGTGAAGAAAGGTTGGGAAACTGGGCTTGTCCAGCCTCAAGAAAAGAAGGCTTAGGGTTGACCTTACCACTATGTTCCAGTGTTTAAAGGATGGCTACAAAGAAGATGGAAACTTCTTGTTTACAAAGAATCACAAGGAAAAAATTAGGAGTATGGGGTACAAGTTTCTCCTGGGGAGATTCTGACTGGACACAAAAGAAAAATTTTTCACAATAAGAACAATCATCCATTGGAATAATATCCTGAATGAAGTGGTAGATTCCCCAGCACTGGACACTTGCAAGATTTGGCTGGACAGGGTTCTGGTCCATCTTGTCTAGACCCTGCTTTTATCAAGAAACATTGGACCAGCTGATCCTTGAGGTCCCTTCTAACCTGGTGTGCTGTGATTAAAGGCAAGTAAGTACTGGTCTTCATCGGGAACATGAGTCCCTATCTATCCCAAATTCTTAATTTCAACTCCAAAGCTTTTCTGGTGACCCGAAATGCCTCAATGGGTGACTTATTAATAATGATGAGTTTTTTCCATAAATGGTTTGATGACAGGTATCTCACGTGCAGTGAACACTCTACACCACTGGGCTGTGTGCAACAACTGCATGCAAAGATTTCATACTTCTTCCAGCAGAGAAGATTTCACACTTCTTCTTCCAACTTCTTCTTCCTGACATACTGTTGTTTGATGCAGACCCTGAAGGTACCCAATTTAATTTTATTTCCTAAAATATCTAGAAATACATTGAATATTGCTTCTCTCCTTTTCAAGGAAGACAAGCTCTGCCTTGGTTAGCTTCAGATGCTCCCACTGGTTTGTAATAAATACAATCGACCGCATCACTAATTCATCACAACTACAGCCCTGGGACAGGCATCCGTGTTTCAAGATGCTGGAACTGTGTTATCAAAAGATCTAAAAAGTCTCCTCAAACTGCTCTGACCTTGGCAGAGGAAGGACTGGTGAACATTCTCCCCACACACTTTGTAACTGCTCATTCCAAGCTACCAACCTTTACTACACATTTGATGAGATCATCGTATGCCAGTCTTGCTGCACATCTCAAGTATACAAGATGCAAGGGGTTAATCAACATTAAATATATGATATTAAGCAACAGAATGCATGTCAGAATCCATATAAATACTTAATCTGAAGAATTACTTAGAAAGTACATTTCTGCAGCAGTAAATAATTAATCCTCGCTGATCAATACAGAAATGACAGTAATTAGAGAAAATAAGACAGCACTGAAACCATTAAGAGACTTTTTTGAAGTTGGGATGTTTTTGATGAGCTTATGTTCTTTGTTTACTGTAAAGTTATTCCAACAGGGACAGAAAATCTCATATTTTGGAGTGTTAAAACAGTCTAATGTTTATCTTATGCAACACTTCCAGAACTTGAGCAAATTTTTAAAAAATTGAAGTAAAATTCCGACAATTTTTGCAGCCCCTTACATCCTAGGGTAGCTTTCTCCATTACTATAGATCATATCCCTGTTTAAAATATTTGTGCTTTTACCAATGTGTCACAAAATGCATATTTTTATTCCTTAGAACTGTAGAGCAATCTGTTTAGCTGGGGCCTCATTGATTATAATTTCTACTTGCAACAAATAAGATGCACATAAGCAAACTATTTCAGCCCAAATGAAAACAAAACCAAAAAATGTTACCATTAAAATGGCATTTATCAACTGTCAGACTGATATGCGAAACTGAGTTAATATTTGAAATACCAGTCTATGCAAATAAAGAAGTGTTCTGATACCCTCACCATGGTTTTTTCTGTAAATACCAATTTACATACTGAAACTAAGCAGCAACAAAACATGCAGCTAAGCTTTTCTCCCAAAGTTTGCATAAACATGCCAGCAAACTAAATATAAATGCTAAGTCTGTTATTACAAGTATAGCCTTTAAAAACAAAATAAATCCTTTAAATTTTCCCTGAATGTATCTGTGTATGTAAAGAATGATTTCATCTTAGTCCAAATGAGTTTAAGAGTTTTTTAAACTGCAGTTAAGTTTCAGCATATACAAAGGAAAAGAGAGCTTGAGATACGAGGCTGAGTAAGCAACAGGACGGCAGAAGAGTCAGTGTATAGGAAAAACAGTACAGTAGTATTAAAAGGTAAAGCAGTTTTAAAAAAATCTGGAAAAATCTTAGTCCATTTTGAGATCTCATCCTTGTGGTACCATTGTGTGAGTTCCAGTTCTCTAGTTACAAAATTATGTGCTCATAATCCCACAGAAACTTAAATGTGGACCCAAACTTCCTTTGGTGCACAAAGCAAACAAAAGGCAGCACCATGTGCACATCCTACCTACCAAGGTAGTCTGAGATCCAATATTACATTTATTTTTGAAATTTAGGAGCTAGTCCAGCAATATCCTGACACCTGAGGATATTGAGACAGCCAATCATTGAACACATTTTTAAAGGGAAAACCAGCAAAACCCAAGCCTCATTCAAAGCTAGTGCATATTATAGAATATATTTGGAGGGAAGAAACCAATAAGTGTATTAAATAGTGTTGCTAAAAAAGAAAGATTTATTTTAATTAATTGCTGTATGTTAACAGAAATCCTACATGATTTTTACAGGATAGTCCTTGGACTTGCCTGCATCAACAAGAGCACCAAAAATTATTCTGAAGCAATACAGAATCTGAATTTGAAGTGAACTACTATGTTACAGTTATGTACTTTGATACCATGATGTAATCTGCGTATTTTTAAAAGTGGAAAACAAATACAGGATGATAATACAAAACAAATTAAGCCAAAGACTGCACTGCTCGTTGTGTGGAATGTCCCAGGAAGAGACCAGGAACTGCATGTTTCTACTACCACTGCTGTATTTGCCATCACAGCTCTATGGAGGTGTAATATTAACACAGTGCAAAGAGCAATGAAAATATTTGCAGAGCAACCAGTGCCAGAGATGTCAATGATAAAGTAAAGAACTTCAACGCAGACTGTTCCAAAAAACATTAATAAACACACAAGTAGAAAGACTGGCTTTAAATAGTAAGGAGTGAAAATGGGCAGATAACATGCATGTCTGAATTGCAGCGCTCTGCAAGTATAGGGCTTCCTTCAGCAACTCTCCAAAAATAAGGTTTGGGATCCTATTGGTTCATTAGCACAACATGTGATATTCGATTCATGCAGGGACACCTGAGATAAATAGCATGATGTAAAGGCTGCAGCACAAAAACAAAACACCTCACGTGAAAATATTTTCCTCAGACAAAAGGCAGCATATCATCCACAAGGTTTCATAATGGAAATCTCCCTGCAAAACCCCCACCCTCAGCCTTACTCCCCCACACAGATACAATGCTTATACTCTCCTGCAGCATTGCAGTGCTATCTACCTTTCCAGCACAGAGGCATTGCCTCTCTTACACCATGCAGCACTACAAAGCCATCTCTTTCCTGTGACTGGACAATTCCGTACCTTTTTTTAAGACAAATTTATGCAAAGGAAAAATTAATGTTTATAAACACAGCTTAAGTACGTTAAAGCACAGTACGCATAACCAAGGATCCCTCACTTTCCAGCACCTGCTTTCTTCATGCAGATATCCCCCCATCTCTGGTGGTACACGGGAATCTATTTGGGTTTTGCTGCTGCTGTTCAGTTAAAAAAAGAAAAATCTAGCAGTGTTAGTTATTTATTAATTAATTACTACTCTGTGTGTAATATATTCTTTGTTTCCAGTACTGTAGTACAGCTCTGCTTATTCCTTGAGCGTATATTAGCTACAATTACTGTTAATTTGAGGTAGCACATAAAAAGTTCGTCTTCCCTGCTCTGCAGTTTTTCCTGTTTACTTTTACTGTGGTTGCTGCAGGGATTCGGAGCTCTCACCCCACTGGCTCTGAAGTTCTGAAACAGCAATACTGAAGCAGTGGAAAAGGAAAATACGTGCAAAAGAGAGGCACAGGGACTCAAACACAGTCACACTTTGCCTGTGGTGACCCGGGAGAAAGAAGAGCAGAGTGCAGGTGACAAATGAGAGGAGTCTGCTGCCAGTGTAATCCAAGACATATCTGTTAAAAACACAAAACACGACAGGAGTGGTGCTGTCTGTGAGATATGCCTCCTCCAGAAAAAGGTCAATACTGATGAGGATGGAGATACAGGGGCAGCACAATACAGGGGGATATCTGGCTCCATGGTATCAGCACTGACAATCTGACAGGGGCCAGTGAGGGGTGGCTTTATCAAAAGCAGACAGATTGATTCAAAATCACCTGGAAAACTGAAGAGTTTTTTTCAAGCTAACAATGTTATTCTGATCTCTGAAGCGATTCCCAGGACATTGGTGCTTTTACTGCACTAAAAGCAATTCAAAGTGCTTTTAATCTTGTCATTCCACTAATATGTTTAAATACAAATTTTTTAAAAATCTGGGCCAAAAAGAAGTGCTACACCATATTAAAATAAAAGCTTTCGTAGGTGGATAGCAAAAGGAAAATGCCAACAAGGGGTGAAATATGCAAACCTGGGTCTCCCTGCAAGAGTCAAAAATTTGATTAGAACAATCTCAGGAAAGGTAGGAAGTATACACACTCATCCTGTTCAAGTGATTACTTTTGTATTTTCAAGTACATGCTAACAACAACAACAACCACCTAACTATTACTAAATTGCAAATCTTCCCAGACATTGTTCCAGCCATGTAACAGGTGTTAAAACATAATTAGGAATATATATTTCCTTCTCTTCTGTGTTCAACCCACTACATGTGGGAAGTGCCAGAAGACAATAAATGCACTTTTTCCTCAAGAAATTCAACAATACTCACGTTATTTTTGATAAATGTTTGTCTAGATTTTTTTTCTTTTCAGACTTCAGCATCAGTGATATCATTGTGATGTTGTTACCATTCTAAAGTTCTAGGCTCCCCCGGGCTGTCGCTCAGCTTGTTTCTCTCCAGTCTCCATCTGAAGAGAGACAAGCAGCTTTGCATTTGTCTCTGGTTCTACTCCCTCCAACCTCTCTCCATCCATGTCTCTAAGTTGTCTGTACCCTTTTGGATTGCAGTCCTCTCTTCCATTGTAAGCTTCAGGCTTGGAATGAATCTGTGGCTTGGAGAATGCATTACGCAGTGCTTGTTTGCACCAAATGAGAACGTGACACCTTATCTGCAACCTTATTATCTTAACATTACACAAAGTGATTTAACTGAAATTACTCTGCAGATCACTTTGAAAGTCATCCTTTTCCACCCTGTCCCCTTTAAGAAGTGTCAAAACTCTTTCTTAAAGATAACTAGAAAACTTGGCATTCAAGGAAAAAAAATAAAACCTCAAACAAACAACAAAAACCAACAACCAGAAAACCCCTTGCAAGTCTCTAGTAAGCATTACAATTCAATGGCAACTTTCTGCTGTTTTAAACACAGAACACCCAACCTTCATCCCATAAATGTTGAAACACAGCTTTTTAAAAAGTGCTCTCCATTGTCCTTCCTCCCCATCAAAACCCAGTATATTTTAATGAAACATTAAAGCTCTACAGGAACGGCTTTTTCTGAGCATACCAGGAGTACAATTTGCAACCAGCTCTAACACAAGATAGTAATCTCTTCCCTCCTGTTGGCACTGTAATAGCAACAAAGCAAAACATGGCTTTTGTAGCCAGAGAGCAAACACAGCTTGTCAAAAATCTACTCATCTCTTCCATTCAAAGAAGCATCAGCTTCACAAACCATCTTTTATCACAAAAATTAAACACTTGTTTGGCCATAAAAATGCTCTATTTGACACTTCAAGTGCATTGTTAAGTATAATGAAACAGAAGGAGTAGTAACCTATTGCTATTTATCATGTGAATTCACTCACCTGACTTGACACCAACACTCAACATGAGCTCAGGACTCCGTTCAGTGATAGCTGATAATTAATGGTGCTGCTTGCATACAAGTTCAAAAATCTCTATCCAGCATTTGCCACACAGTTGACATAAATACATTACCTTTAGATAAACATTTGCAGCAGAAAGCCTAGTGCTCAATTAAGACAAGTAAAGTAGCATCTAAAATTCTCTGTACAACTCACATTTTGTGAAGGTGCAATCCTCTTGGAAGGTCAGAGAATTAGTGTAGCATCCAGCACCTGGCCATGATGTACAATACTGAGAATGCTTCACCTCCACAGACTGCCTGAGCAGCCTTCAAATCTCATTTAGTGTCAAAACAGAAGAAGAAGATGAAATCAGACTTTATAGAACAGCAAAATTACAGACTAATATAGAACAGCATCAGTCCTCGCGAGGGATCTGAGAGGAATATTTGAGTTCTCTATTGCAGGCACATCGAGAATCAATCATTAAATCTTTCAGGCTATATGATTTATTACTTCAAACCACGCAGACCCATGGAAAGGAACAGACTTCCTGTTTTCTCATTATCTATACATTTCCTCACCACTGCAGAGAAGCCACCAAAGAGTCAATTACATCGTTGAACAAAAATGTGAAGTGTTAGGTAAGAACTGTAGATAACTTAAACCTAATTTCATTACTTCAAGCATCTCATCCAGTAAAACAAACCAGATACCGATTTCACAAGTGATAAAAAAATAGAAGGGAGTCTCACCAATGCCAACAAATAATAACATACTACAAAGCCTGGGGAGAACAAAATTAAATCGCCCTGCAAAATGAAAGAAATGTAACTGAGGAAAGGGACAAAATCACAAAACTGAAGGACACATGAAAAGAACACACTAACAGCTTGAGACAAAGCCAGCAATCAGCTCAAACAAGGCTAAACCACACCTGAGCTGTATCCAAAAGCAGCTGTTCCCTTCACAGGTACACAACAACCTCTCTGGGTGGCTCTTGGTGCTGTGGCATTGCTAAAAATACATAGAAAACTGAGAAAACAAAGACTTTGAGATAGATAATCTGGGGGTTTTTTTAATAAACCAGCTCTTCCAGTTGGTACTCAGCTCTCCTCAGGGCAAGACTTCACCATGTCTAACTGGAAAAAAATGGTAAAATGCTTTACCCACAATAACATCTGAGATTTTCAGCAGAGGATTAGCAGCAACAAAAGCAAGAGCGAGGAACAGAAATAAAGGTGGCTGAGTAGCCCAAGCAAATATTGACATCAACCATTTCTGCAATGTTGTGGTAAAGGGGTCCAATAATTGATATATTTGCATTTAGAAAGATGCAAATGCTTGTGTGGTTTAAGAAAGAATTTTGAAGCAATATAAACTTCTTCAGCCTAATTCCTAACCTTTTGCCTAAGAAATATTCTCCTTTAAAAATTATGTATCTATGGCAAAGGGACATTCAATTTTTTCTGCACAAGTCTCAAACACAACTTGTCAGTAAATAAAGCTATTTCAGCACATATTATTCAGCTCCATGTCTTAGGGCAATTGAGGAAATTCACTATCATTACATAAAATCCTTTCACAGCTATTCATATGACTACACAGCACTGGAGAGAAATTGAAAGATCATGATAAATCATCACTGCCATCACAGCAAACAACATAACTCTGTACAAGTTGTTTAGAGACAAAAAAAAAAGTAAAGATCTGAATACAAATTTAAAATATCCCATTATATTAATTCCTATGGCATTCCATCAAACAGAAGATAGCATCCAAGGCCAGATTCTACCAGCTATTATCATAGTTTAAAATTCACAAACAAGGTCAAAAAAATAAATCAGTACAAAGAAATGGAGGCATCTTTCTGCCTTATAAACTGTTTAAAAATTTCGTCTGAATCCATCCCTCATAGCAAAGAGCAATGAGTAACATGGCAGCAGGTGCAAAAGCCATGCCCATAGCACCATCTCCACCTGCAGCCCATGCTACACCTCACTGATTATTTTAATGGAAGCTATACTCAGATTTTCATATATGAAGTATACAAAAAGAGTGCATTTAATTGCCTAAATACAGACTTAAGCACATGCATATGTTTGGATTTAGTGTTTTGCCATGTGAAGTGATAGTTTTCTCCTGGCCCTGCTGTTCATTATCTTTAAAAAACTCCAGAATTTCATTTATTTCTTCATAAAGTTTTTTTCCCTCAGTTTGGTGTTTACCTATTTTAAATCCTGTTACTTCATTATTTTTTCTTTGCTCCTTCCTGCTTTCCTTCTCAAACACAAGCTGAATAAGTCATGTATCATAGGATTTTGAACTTGATCCAAACTGACATCTCAGTATTCATACTAAGACCATGGAAAATTTTCACATCATCCAAATTAATATTTCACTGACAAATTGGATGACTTGGCAGTTCTTACTGCTGCAACTTTAGCTCCATATCACAGTGAAAACTGAGATACTGAATGACAACTTTCAATTATTAATTCTTTCTACTTAATAAATTTTACATTAGCCTTTTCTGTCCATATCAGCAAGTCATCCCTGGATTACATGTAATACTGGTTAAGAATCTTCTTTAGAACATACATACAGAAATAAAATTGTATGAACAAACTTCAGTTTGCCCAGGTGACCACAGAAGAGTCACCCCAGAGCTCACAGAACAAGGTGTTGCCCATTTCCCCAAAGAAGTATCCACCCACTGCAAAGATTTAGATCTGCAGTACAAATGAACATTCTTCTTCTTCTTCTGTGTCTGAGCTTTAACCAGACTCTTTAGAGTTTGGTTCCAGACACTTCCAGCTTGATAACCTGTTTGGATCCTGTCTCTGTGTCTGACCCAGGACACAGCTGTTTGTAGTCCTGTGTGTGTGTCCTGTGTTGATGCTCAAGAACCCACCTCAAAATGCTTTTCTGAAAGATTGTAACACAGTTTTAGCAGCTCCCTGTATTTCCTCTGTTTTTTTCTTTTCCCCTCCACTTCTGCCTTTTCCATCTCACTTTTATTCTTCCATACGCTTTAATTAAACTCACTGAGCTTTTGAAGTTTTCTATTAAAAAAGGCATATCTTGCACACCAGGTGGGCAATTACAAGCACTCACTGCTCTGGGCTGCTGGTGAATTTTTCAAATTAACTCACCTAGCTCTTAGAAGAGTAGAAACACATCATTAGGCAACATTCACATTCAAAGGAGGTATTAGGAAAAGTGAGACAACTGCATTTCACTCATTTTTAAGATGTAAACAAAACTGATGATACACCCACTTATGAGGGAACAAGCAGAAGAGGCAAATACCAAAATATGTGGAAGAAGTTCTCAGGACTGCAGTATTTTGACTTTTATATGTAAGACTTCGTTACTGCTTTCCTGTTTCCTGCCAGAATTTTTTGGGAACTCTATCACCGAGTCAAATACGACACTACCAAAACCAGGTAACTCAAATGAAACACTATTTTGAGTTAGCTATTTTTATTTATGCTCTGCATATTATGAGAGCATTTATCTACTATTGCATATCAAATCAGGAGTAAAGCAGCCAAATGATAACCAACACTGTGTAATATCAGTCATTCTTTGGGTCAACATGACAGGCAGAAAATCTGCTTGAATAGGCCTCACTGAACAACATTAAGCTGCAAGCTGCTTATTTACAGTTTGTCCAAGCAAAAGAAACAAAAGATTTGCAGCATTTTTCCTTAAATGTCTTATTAAACCCAGTATACAGCTATTGATACCAAGCAGTGACCAATACACAGCTGATATAACTTCTGGAAGAGAGCCAAAATTCATGGCAATTCGTACAAGCACAGTCTTTAAATCTGTTTCTTCACCCCTGCCAGACTGATGAGATTGTTAGAAACCAAGTGCAGAAGTCCAGAGCCATGGCAATCAACATCCCTGGACAAGCTCCCAAAAAATGCCAGAAGTGGTAAAAGCTGAGCATGAAAGAAACATATTGCACCTCCTGAGAGCTGCAATCCTGCACAGATGCGCATTTCTGCTGAGACTGGACAGGAACACACAGCATCTCACTGAAACAACAGGACTGTTGGCTGCTCTGAACAACCACTTTCAAACTCAAATGAATATACAGTTTTCAAGGATGAGTGGAATATAAGGATATTTGACTAAGGGCAGTTCAACCAAAGGAAAAGACAGAAGATGGGAAAAGTAATAAATTAACCCACTCAGCTGTACAAAACTGAAAAAGCAGAAGAGGACCAAGATGATAAAGCAGCAATGGTGCTGTTTGTTCCCCATTTGCACATCTGGAGATTTGCTCAGCCTTGCTACTGGGTGAACCCACATGACAACCCAAAGTGTGCAAATCAGAGTCCCCTCAGACCATCCAAAGAAAGACCTGCACCTAGGAAAAACTTCTCCAGTGGAATGGCAGAACTTTCTGGCTTCCCCTCCTGCAGCCTTCAGAGATTGCATAATTGAGAAAATATAAGTATCAACACTGATTGCAATGGCAAAATTGGCTTTTAATGGCAATCAACCTGCGTTATAACTGGCTGCTCTAAATTAAGCAGCGACACAGTACAGCTCTAGTTCCTCCACACACAACTGACTTTTATTAGCAATGTTACATCCTCTAAGTGGCGAGCAGTCTTTCTCAAGTCACTGCTATTATTTTAAATACCTCTCACACTTTGAGCAAATTTACTTACCAACACTCTCAAAGCAATTCTCTAAATCTCAGATCACTAAATTAAGCAGTCATTCAAGCACCATATCTCATTAATCATGAAGAGACAAAGATCTTATGATTTACAGTCAAAACCAAAACTAATTTTCTCTCAAAGGCCAAAACAATTCACCTGAACATCCTTAAAGGAAACATAAGGATGAGACAGTTGATAATAGCTTCAGACAAACCTTCTGGGGTTCAAATGATTGCATTTGGCCCATGTGACTGCATTTTTTTCTTTTCAAACTTCCCCTTAATTGGAAAATTAAGGAATAAGTCTTGCCAAAGCGTAGATTTCTTGTGCGTTTTGTGATTCTTCTGGTTGAACACAGCTCTGCCCTGTCCACCCCTCCACCTTATTCTTTTTTCCTTTAAAAAGGCTTCCATACATGCAAAAAAGCCCTCAACAAACCCCCCAAAATTTATAGAAAATCTGGTTGAACTTATTTGGGCCTTTATGGAAACATTAGGAATGGCCAACAAGACGAATTCTAAAAGACTAGAACTTATACTAGTGCCATATGTTATCTCCCTGTTACATCATCTTTTCAGCTGTATTGTTTCATCTTGAACACTTTCTAATCCATGTCTTTCCATATGGTCTCATTGAGTTTCCTAGACACTGAATTTGTGGTAAAAAAATAAACCATGTATCTCTAAAGTAGCTACTCGCCTTGCCAAGGAATATGGAACTTACAGTCCCACTGCTATTTACAGAATAGCTTCTCTATGGATCTTCTATATGGAACTCTTGTTTAATCTGGTGTAAATGTAAGTCCCAGAAATCGGTGAGAAGTCCAAAAATGGATCTACAAATCATTCCACACCTACTAATAATTTCCAGGTGGACACTTCCCCAGAGTTAAATTCTAAAAATTAATCTGTTTAGGACATGTTAAAGATGCGTAAAACTCCTACATCACTGAACTCTCTCAAGAGAAATGTGACGATACTCAAAACACCTTTCTTTGCTCATGCCATCTAGATTACCTTCAACATCCATCATGTCATCTGGATTACTTTCAATATCAATCATTATACAATTCAAAGGAAGTTAACTTGCCTTTGCTGCATACCCTCATCTGAGTAAAATAAAAAAGCTAATGTAATATTTATAAAGGTAATAAGCACAAAGAATCTCATAAGAATGCGTTAACTGGGATATAGATGATCTATGATCCCCTAAAACTGTATTATACTCTATATCACATGTGATTTACAGCAAGTATTTCTAAAGTAAAATGTATTTTTTTTTAACATTTGTCTCTTTGAAAGGCTACATAGAAATGGCAACACTAATTAATATTTTATAACACTATGCATAATAATAATAAAAGTCTTCTAAACTAACATATAGAAAACTCAAAATTTCACATTACTTTTGAAAAGAGATTTTAACAAGTTAGGAGTCACGTGATTTCTGTGAAATAGGCACATTCATAAAATGTGTTTCTAAGCCATGGGCAATACAGCTGTGCATTGCTGTCAGAACAGGTTCATTTCCCCTTTTCAGACCAGCAACAGCAGCTTGTACCACATTTCAGATCAGGTTTTTTGTAAGCCAGCTGCCCTATATGCTTTGCTGAACTTTTTAATTCCCAGACTCAGTGACTTCAAACATAAACTGCTCCCGTGGGAACTTTTGGAAGCTACACTATGATATGTGCTGAATTTCCCCAAACTGACAAAGGGGGATGAGTCACCTCAACACTAATCCTAAAATCACTGAGGTGTACCAGGTGTCCTCAAAGGAAGGGTTAGCACCATACGGACACTGTGCAGTCCCTGAGCTGGGCTGAATTTCTGCCATGACAGGTAAAAAGAGATTTGTGTGTGTGCGTACCTGTGGGGGCACACACGTACAGACACTAAATCACGTGTGTTAGCAGAAAGGTGTCATTTCAACAGTGTTTCTAACTATATTTAGAGTGTGATATTTTATCAATTGACAAGAGCAGCAAGGAATTCATGGATCATGCCAAAGGCAAGTGGATTGTTTTATGTTTCATCAGCTCTAGTAAGAGCCTAAACTCATGGAAGTAGAATATAGAGTTTGAGCTGGTTTGGGTTATTTTTACCTCTACATAGGTCAAGTTCTCATCTGACTTTCAGCAGTAATTCACACTGCTTAAGGTGGGAAACATCGAAAAAGACATCCTTATGAATTGCTTTAAACTTCAGCCTTGTACGCATACTCTTCTCATTAAAAGGCTGACAGTTTTTCTAGTTGTAAATGAAAATAGATAATTACTTCATAAATACCTTGAAACAATTATTTCCTGCTTGATTTTCTACAATTTTTGTTCAGCATACACATTAGTGCTGCATTCTGTGTTTCAATTCTAATACTTTTTGCTCTATTTCACAAATATGTGCAAATAGAATTTTAGCATCATTTTCCTAATGATTGTAGCCACTGATTCTGAAAAAGGACTAAATTAATGAACTCCTCTAGGCATACTTCTATTTTATGTGAAATAACTTCTGGGAAATACTTTTCCTTGCAACTTACTTCATACATTCCAAGGTTTATAATTTGCAACCCTTACACGTTACATCTAAACACAACAAATTCAAGATTGTCTTGATCTATCTTACAGTGACCACAGAAAAATGTTTAGGTGACATATCTGGAGTAATGAATCCAGAACTAACACACTTTAAGGGACAAAAACTGTAAAAACATACAGCCTTTTGCAATTGCAAGCCCTCTTCAGTGGAACTTGATTCTGGAAGCCTCACTGGTGTGATGAGATCAAGGGTAGAAACTACTCCCATTGCAAGACAGGGTGCAGAGGTCACTGAGTCTCGAAGGCACCTTTGTACAAAGGTTTGAGGCTTTATAGAATTATAATTTCCAGAATTATAAAACTATATATTTTATAATTCTGGAAATAAAGGTTATATGTGATTGTCATTAAATAAACAAAATCACTGCTGAAATGAGTTCTCATGGGGACATTACACAGAGCAAATCACCCCTGAAAATTTCTGCCAGCTCTTATTCTTAATAGACCTAAAAAGAGATTCAAAACAAGCATATCTAAAAGAAGTCAAACATTACCTGGAAGCAGCTTAGTGGTTTCTCACAGAGAATGTACAAAAGGCCAGAAAAAACCCTTTGCCTCATATTTACTGCAGAATATAGAGGCTTAAAGTACTTACGCTGCTTTTATGAAGCTTGTAACGTGAAACTTTCATCTAGCTATAGTCTTTAGGCTACACACTGTGGCAAGATTAAAAGAAAGGTGGTCTGGATGAAAATGGATTGCTTTTGCTTGCAGACATTTATTATATCATTCATTACAGTGAATGAAAGCTAGAACATATTGACATTTCTGGCAGAAAGTTTAAAAAAAGAAGACCTGAAGAAAATGGAGACTTTTCACTCTATTAGCTGAGGACAGCACACAGAGAAACAAGAAATCTTTACTAAACCAGAACATAATGAAAGCAATTTTAAGGTATTAACTTTACACCAGAACAATTTGTGCAAGGATTCCAAGGTGGGCTTGTTCCTTCTCTCACTTGAGAAGATGAACAAGATCCTGCAAATTAATGAAGCAAAATCAGAGTGAGACCGTGAGAAGGAGTTCTGTACACTTCATAACCAGGTAGGAGCAAATAACTGTATCTGAACCTGCCAGAAACAGGATAGATGGTTTTACAGGCTGCCTTTCCTGAAAACTACAGTGCAACTCGAAATTGATTCTTCCTCAGTTAGACAATGTCAGTTCTACTCCTTTTGAGCAACTGAGCTCTCTTGCACTGCAGATTACATGAAACTACAGGAGCAGGTGGTGCACTGAAGAGGCAGCACACTCAACTCTACTAATGTGCTACTAAGGTAATTGAAAATTCAGCAATACTGCACAGGGTAATTGAAAGACACAAACAGCTTTGATCTAATATTGCCATTATCTAATATTGCAAACATCCATCTCTCAATCACATCCACGGTTGTTTTAAGATCATAAAAACAATCTAAATGTAATTATAATGAACGTTCAAGTCTTCTAATTTAATAAGGCTACATCTGGTTTTACTACATCAAATTTCTTTTAATGTTTTATTATATAAAAGCAATTAGGAATCTACAAGCAATACAGTGGGGGGAATTTTTTTATCAGAAAAGATGTATTTGGTAAGAAGCCTTCTTACAGTAACACCACTCGCAATGCTTATATTGAGCAACACCTGCCTTTGCCAACTTTTAGGATAGGCATAATCACTTCTGCTCAATAATAAAAGGAGATAGACAATGATCATGAAATATTTTGAAAATTGAGAACCTAGGTTTACAAGCCCTCAAACTGAGCACAAAGAAGTTATCAGCAAAGCTGTAGGGTAAGACATCCTTCACCATCAAAGAAAAAAAGAAAACAACTCCACCCATCAAGTCTGACATGCAGGTGAGGGATGACTTCCTACACCAGCTATCTTCCTGGGGCTGTTCTTGCCTCAGGCAATCAGGATTTTGGCAGGCCAAGTATCCTGTGCCCAGGACTGACACGCCAGGTGGTCCAAATCTGAAACGGGACTGCCAAAGCGTGACCCCACTGGCAAGTCCAACTGGGACGACAAACAATTGAAATTCAAGCTACAATGGATTTAACGGCCACTTAAAACTAAGGCTGCCAAGAACCTCAACACTTTATGTTGTGAAGCAGCCACTCAGTGACAGGAAGAAAGTGTCATTGTCCTGTAAGCCACAAAACACTAACTCACACTTCAGAGTCGGGCCAGAGCAGATTGTGCAACAACTCATCCCAAGCTTCAAGCTTCGAGGTTATAGAAGTAAAGAAGCTTGAACTGCTTGAGCAGGCTGTGGGATATGTCAGGTGGCTCCCCCATGAGAGGGAGACAAAGGAGCACACTTCCTTATCTGAAAGGCATGGTCACTGTGCAAGAGAGACCCAAACGACAGATATTGCCACCAACTGTAGAGGCTTTGAGGAAAAGAGGAATGGAAAATGTAAGAGGCCATTGTATAAATTATTTCCCTGATCCTGCCTCTCCCCATCCCTCTGTTCTTGCAAGAAAACATGCACATTTCAATACTGGAAAGAATTACCTCTACACAGGTTTCTTTCATCAGCCTGGCACGCACTGTAAGATAATATGGAGAATGAATACATTTTGCTCCTGCCAGATGTGATCTGGAGTCAGAAAAACTCCAGCTATAAATAAGTTCTACCAGCTCCACAGGAACACGTTATTTTATTTTTAAGTGACTTAAATAATCTGAAAATTACTTGCATCCACAAATTTTCAATCACTGAATTGTTGGAGGCTAATTGGAGAATTATCTTTCCAGCAGGGAAGTATTCACACTTATTTTGCAGGGCAGGTTCTGCTCACTGGTAAAGTAATGTTTACTTATTTGTTCTAACAAAGTATGTTAATAAATGCATGGCTTTTGAGCGAGCAGATAAAACCCCTTGGAAACAGAATCCATCCAGTGGTGCACTTACATCCTCGTGGCACCAAATCCTTCCAGTTGAAGGGTTGGGACACATTCAGTTTGCTGTGCCTACAAATAACCCTGTCCTTCTGCACAACCTTCAGACACACACAGATATGGAAATTTTGTAAATATGCTTTCTTAGCTTTGTCCCAGGCAGACATTTTTATTCTTTGCAAGCATTCTCTTATTACTCATTCATATTGGCAAAATTTTTGCTTATTTGATTAAAACTCCATTAGGATAATATGCTGTGGTTTTAAGTCACCTGATTTGTCAGGAGAAAAAAAAAATGCTGCCAAAAAGGCATTAACTCCATTTAAGTTTTGGCAGAACCCAGAAAGGGTGGCAAGATCTTGCCCAGGTGACTTTTGCAGATCTCCAGTTCCTAACACAGCAGCTGCAGGTGAATTGCTGTAGCATGGAATTTGCTACAGCCACAAAGTTTCTTAGCCATGACTTGGGTGGGAATTTGCCCCAAAAGAGAGCCTGAAACTGCTATTCCAAGTTTTACTTGAAACCTGAGCTAGGTTAGGCTCCCACTCACACCTGGCAGCAGCACAGACAGACCTCAGGATATCATTAGCCACTGCATTTTAACAACACAAAAAAGATTCCCCCACCAAACAAAACAAACAAATCCCCACAATCCCACAGCATAACTTATTATTATCTAACAGAGCCAGACTTCAAAGACACAAACTCAGAAAAGCATTCAATTTTATCTTTTGAGAGAGATTGGTTTGGAGAGCTTGGCTTCACTCTCTGCCCAAGAAAAAGAGCTTTATGTGATCCAAGATGGCATATTCTAACAGGAAAAAATGACAGAATGAGGAACATTAAAAGAAATGAGGACTGGGACTGAAGTGGCATAACTGCACCTTCTCTCATAAACATAGATCAAAAATTATGAGGAAGTTGATTACACTGGGGAATTGCAAGACTTTAAATAAGGTAACACCAGTTGCGTTTAGCAAATAGAAAAGAAATCTGTAAAACACATGGACAACATTGTAATAGAGTACAAGAAAAAAACTGATATAGACAAAAACTGTCTCAGAACATAATGATGAGAAACAGTTGTGTCTGTCAGTGCTTGTCTGAAATCACAGCTATTAGTAGCACTATTAACTGTATGAGAACAGCACTTTCAGCTGTGATGTCACTGCTTTCTTATAAACACATTCAGCCCAAGGAAAAGTCTTGAACCTACTCTAGTCAGAAGGAGAGGTGCATTTAGAGCTGAATGGAGTGGATGTCTCATTGCTTTGGACATGTGGAAGAGCTGGCAGATTTGCTGACCCTCTGTACCAGACCACAAGAAAATATTGAGAATACGTCAAACCTGAGGCAGGCCCACAGTGCAATTATGCCCAAAGATTTCCGAAAGTTTCATACAACACATCTTGCAAAACACACCCTGCCTACGAGAAGCAGACTGACAAACAAGCAAATGTCACAAGGATTCTCAGGTTGTAATTCAATTAATGCTTACAATGACACAACTATTTAAAAAGATGTACATCAATATTGGTCATCACAAACTTTATATCAGCACTTTCAGAGCTCGATTCACGCAACACATGCATCAGTCCTCAGGCACTGTTGTGTCTACTTGATCTCTTTGTGTCACTATTTGAATGAAAGGTTACAGCTGATTACGTAGGAAAAAAAATGATCAAAAGGAGTGAAACTTCAGGTAAGTTTCACTTAATGGAGTAGAGGCAAGATGATGAATGAATTCACTTTGTGATAGTGTGTAATCCAGTGACTGACTACACTGCTTGTTGTCTCCTGCAACCACACCACTGGCAGAAAACCACAGTACTTTTTGCCAATGGCAAAAGGCAGGTGTCACTGCTTTCACATTTACTTCTTCTGAAGTCATTTAAGTAGTAATATCTGGCCTATGCCAACATGACAAACGACCTTGTTTTTCATGGATGCTATGTACCAATAGCTAAGTTATTAACCTATAGAGGGGAAAACCAGAATTTAATGGATTTTTAAATATTGCCTGTTAGACTACATAGAAACTCTGTAATGATTTTAAAACAAAGTAAAAGAAAATATTGAAAGGCCTCCACTAGACTAAGCAATTCACAGCACATAGCACATTCTCCATTACAGAACAGTTTAACTTTTTTTAACAATTATTTTAATTATATTCACCACATTTCTATTGAGTTCAGAGAGAAATAGATGTGCCATGGCTCCTACTGTAAAATGAAAAAAAAATCAGTTTATCTGTTTGCAGTGTATATGAAAACAAGTCGAAGTTAATGATGCCTAAAGGCTATTGCCTATTTTCTGCATTACTACAAAAGGCCTTAGAAATCAGCACAGTCCATAAATCACTTGGCTGTTCTGCAAATCTTGTCATTACACTTATAATTTCTTGCCCCTCTTTGGGGTTTAAGAATCTGCTCATCACTGCTAATGCTTTGCATACGTTACAGACATAAGATTGTGTCAGACAAAAAACCACAGGCAGTAAAAAGCAAATTCCCCTTAGCCTGTATCTCCTCATTGTCTGAAGTCAGTAATGCTATTTAGGCGTTCCTTGCTTTTATGAAGAGTAAGTTTTGCTTCTCCACCACTTTCCAGGTTCTCATTTAAAAATCAATGAGACTTCAAAAGAAATGAATACATTTTCTTGAAGGTGTGCACAGTTCTTCCAGAGCATGGATCAAAGCTGGAGTAAATTTCTATAAACACCTCTCATTATTTTTGGAGCATTCACCAACTCTTTCAAGCATGCTGGGGATTTCAAATTGGCCAGTAAAAGATGTCAGTAGATCCAATTTCTGTGGTTTCATAGACAAATTTACCTTTTTTTTCAGGTAAATGATTATTCAACCGCAGTCTGTCATTGGCCCCCGCTCCCCACTTTTTAATTGTAAATGCATACATTGCAAATCAAAGACACTCAAGTTTTGAGCTAATCAGACTGCACTACAAACAAGCATTTGAAGAGTATAAATAAAGGTCAGTTCTGCCCTAATACATATTCCCACAGACTACTGCTTCACAGCTTCATTCCCATTAGGTGAGGCCACGCAAGAGAAAGACATCAATGTGCAGAGGTAAGTCTAAGAGTCAAAGGGATCAAACTCCAGGTGAGATGTCCTGGCACTACTAATTGCACACACTTTAATAGCTCATTCTAGAAAATTATGACAGTATATCTCAGGCTACTGGACTGATAGGAGTTGTAGACAGGCCTTTCCCTTTTTCATTTATAAATAAGGTTAGACACAATACTCTTAATAAACGTACTTGCATATGCATCCCTTTTGCATAATCCAAAACAGTCAGAGAAAGAATGCAGACTGGTCATTCAGGTAAAATTCCTCTGCACAAAAAGAAGCTGCATTCAGTGGCCCCAATAATTTCTTCAAATAAGGCAGCTGATTGTAACTTCAGAAAGCAGCACCAAGTGGCTAACAGGAAGATCAAAGCATTTTACCATCTGCAGTGAGAAGATTACACTGTTAGGGTAAAAGCAATACAGACAAAGACTGATAAAAGATGAATCAGTTTTCTTTTGGAACTGAGTGGTTTGGACATTAAAGTATTTGGGCAATTTCACATTAGAAGTTTATATCAGAACCAGCAGTCTCTGTTCTAACATTTATGGTCCTTACTTTCCTTAGTTAAGAAAAATACTTCTAAATGAATGGATGTTGTATTATTGCATAGCCAAAAATACATTTGCAGCAAAACTAGTTAATTGCTTTTTGCACTGTTAGACCACTCTCTCAGAACATACAGGGTGGAACCAAATTGTCTCTCATTTTCCCATACAAAATAGAAAGCAGATTATCATCTGTTGGTCCAGATTTGCACCCCTTTGCCTAATAAATGGAGTAATTTGCTAGAATAGAATCAGGTTTGTAACATCTGAGAACAGAAATCCTTATCCTGACCTTAGAAAACTGGCCAGTTCATTGGCCAATAAACACTACACTTGCTGGTACTTGCACAGATTTATAATACAACAAGCACTGAAGCTGCAAGACCAAAGTGGCCAAAGCTTTAAATAACAGGCTTTCCAGAAAAATGGTCAGCTAAGCAGGGAAGGTGAAAGGTTCCTGCAGCTTCACACCAAAAGCACTGAAATAAAGGTGAAAGATACCTAAATAACATGAAATTGCCTGAACCTTCCAGTATGAAAAGCTTGTTCTTGCATCTCTGGCAGGTTGAAAATGCACACATCCTTGTATAAGCTCATTTATACATCTTAATAGAATTCTTAACCTCCTTTTTTTGCAAAGCTCAACCATAAATATTTCTGTGCTTCATTGTGATGTGATAGAATGAAACCTTACAGAGAAGGTAACAACATTCTCGCTCCATAAAACACGGTTTGGAAACTGTGCTGAAGTAGATTCTGTAAATGTGTGCAGGCTGCCTGTTCTAGCCAACTGAAGACAGTGCAATTCACACATAATTGCCTAGCTCATTACATCAAATCTTGTAAATATTTTATTACACTGCTTTACAGAAAATGCTCTTTGAACCTGTCACTGCTGCACATTCTACACCTACTCAGCCGTTATGCTGGAAAGAGCTGAGCACCATCATCCACAGCAGAGAACACAGTATCAGAAGCAGTACAGCAAAAGAAAAGCAAGCAACTACAGAGAATTTATAGTGGCTAGTTTCTCTGCACACCAGTCTAAAAATTTAAGTATGTCTGATTTAAGTTTTGCTTGTCAGTAGTTCATTCCTTTATGAGAACACCTGCCCCACAAAAGGGTGTGTAAAAACAGGGAACAGAAATAGCATGGAAGCAGCTATAGTAGAAGCCGGCTACATAAGCCATACGTTTTAGGTGGGAAAATAATACTTTATTGGGATCTTGCCTAACAATAGCAGCACTTCTATTCCACACAGTAAATAACACTCTCAGCTTCCTTGGCTCCTGAAGTCTCCTATGGAAAGCAGACTACAAATCAGACATTGCTCAGAGATACTTAATCCCTTTGTGTTTGACTTCAGTCCACTTCACTTTAGTATGAGGCGGTCAGAATTTATACCAGACTGTACTTCCACACTTCATTCACAACCTCGCTTCATTAACTTGTCTTCTCCCTTTCTCTCTCTCTCCCAGTTAGCTAAAAAGCTATTAAAAATTTGTAGCTAAAAATGATTAAGGTGTTCCCTTTCTACGTAGGTTGAATGACACAATCTATTGGAAAAAGACAGCTGTTAGGAACAGTTGACTGTAACGCTGTGCTTTTGTTAACTAGCAATGGCAGCTTGGGTGGGTTTAATTTGTTACCAATCAAATCAGAGTAGGATAATGAGAAATAAAACTAAATCTTAAAAACACCTTCTCCCCACCCCTCCCTTCTTCCCAGGCTTGACTTTATTCCCGACCCTCTACCTTCTCCCCTAAGCGATGCAGGGGAATGCCACCTCTAAAGCCCACCCACCACCAAAACCTCAGCATGCAAACCCATTACACAGCTGAAGAAGCCAATATTTCAGGTCTAATTTGCTTTTAGTAACAAATTGTACCACTTACACTTAAAACACTGCTATACTTTTTATATAAGTGTTTTAAATATAGAACTGGTCTTTAAAAACGAGTATTTGTGGAAAAAGTATTAAAGGCAATAAATAGCTGTGATATTCGAAATGAGGACAGAGCTAGGAAACTAAATCAAGGACCCAGGCATCCATACTTTTTAAAAGCACAATTTTACAGTTAAGAAGTAAGATGCAGCCCTGCAAAGAAAAGCCATACATTAAACCACTAAAACCCTTAGAAGGAAAAGAAACAAACAAAACCCACCATCTATGTTAACTATTCAATCGCTACTGCTCACAGGATAAAGAATCTAGAAACAGAAGTGTTACCTCCCCACTTACTATTGGAAAAGAGATTAGTCTTTGGTTTATTAAATCAATGACAGTGAGTACTACAAAAAGATCTTGCATATTTACTAAGATAACGTCTGAATATACTGAATGAAAATTCTTATTTGTCTTAGTTGACCTCAAAATGACTGGTATACTTCCATGAGCCAGTATCTGACCTGCTCTCTTGGGACAGATTTATTAATGGGAATAATACTTGGGAAAAAAAATTGTCACCAAGAAAAATAACTGAACAGCATGGCTGGTGTTGTTGGAAAGATTGCACAAGAACTTCCATTTCAGAAGTAGAAAAGCAAGACTCTCAGTACTAAAATCAGCCAAGATCCCAAAGCACACATTTGGTGCCACTGCTCAATTATTTGCTTGATTCAAGATGCATTTTCTTGCATTTTGATTTTGATGTTTTTGTGCCTGAACTGTGACCATATATTTAGCATCAGTATTTGTGGCACAGAAACCCTGTTAATGGCAGACATTTAAGTTCACTATCACTGTGGCTGATGTTTAACTATATGATCATTTAACATCACTCAACTAGTGGTGAGCAAGACTTGGAAAATTCTTCTACCTTTCGCATGTTTCCATAGGTTTTTCTAAGCATGCACCTTGGTAACTACTGAAACAGCCAGTCCACATGTTCATTAGCAAAACACAAGATTTTGAGACGGCTGTTTTGAACTGGGAATACTAACTTTCATAGGTTCTGATACTGTCATCATCTCAACTGTGTATTTACAAAATGTGAATATGAAGAGACCACCCACTTATTGCATCCAGCACCATATCTGTCTTCCTTCTTTAGGATCAGGAATAAAAAGCTCCTCCATCTTATACAGTCCCTTGTAACAGGCCATTTACATCCTCATATATATTTTCATAAGCTCTTTGGGTTACTTTTATGCCTATTATAAATAAAGGAAGGATTATTTTAACGAGGAAATCATAGGCACATCTACGAAGCACAGAAAGACATGGCAAAACCAGCTGAACTCTAGGAGAGGGTACAGAGAGTATGTGTATAGGCTTCAGCAGCATGAGCCAACTTCAAAACTATTTTGATGAAAAATTAATTTTAAACAAAAAACCTGATTTGTTCTATTTATTTGGCATTGACAGCTCCACAAAAGTGATGCTCCTCACGGTGTCCAAAGACCTGCACAGCTCCTCCAGGGTGTGCTGGGTAGCACAGACACTACTTTAGATCATGATTAAATCTCCCCGTCATAAACAAGAAGTAACAACAGCAGGTACTTGCTAGCACTGAATCACCTCTGCTTACAGCAATGTTTCTCTTCATTGCAATATAGTTTTAATTAGCACTTACAAGATGGGCCTGTGAGATCTAGTGAAGCATGGGGCACACACCATGGGTTCTTAAGGCATCCATTTCTGTCTGTTTAATAATTATGGTGATATGCTGAACACTACCCAGGGTTTTAGACATTCATTAGGATGTTATCTTTGCTCTTCAGGAGGGATTTTATATTTTCATATTACTTAAATATATGCTGTGGAGTTAACCAATTTTAAATACTCATAAACACAGGGAAGATTAGGCTTTATCTGTGTTTCAGTTTCATAAGCTTACACGGTTTGAAAAACTCCACACTCTGGATAAAACTTGTGCTTTTTACTGATGCTCTCTGTCCTTGCTTGATCCCCAAAAACCTCCCCAAACACAGCTAGTGTTCAAACCACCAGTTCAAAAAAGGGAGAGTGTGGGGGGAAGCATAAATCATTATACATCTGAATTTCTTATGTACACTCTGAATCCTAGGAAAAGGAGACATAAGCACCAATTGGTTTCTGTCACTGTGGATAATAAAAGCAGATCTTAAAAAGACTTTTGCTGGTAGGAGAGGCTCCATAATTTATTCCCAACAGTAATTTAATTTAACCAGCCTCAAACGAAACAAAAAGCACAGAAGGAATTGCAATTCTGAACTGTTTTTTCTCCAAGTGTTTCCCAGGATTACTCTGCTTTAACTATCCTTGCTGAAGGTTGCACCTTACATCAAAACCAGCTCTTAGCTTGCCAGTTTGATCCTCTAAAGCCTTTCCAATTACTCATTTCCCCTGACTTCTCAACTGTCACAGAGGAGTAAAGAAGGCTGAACAGAGCAGGAAAGAAAAAAGAGAAGACAGAAAAATTCTGTTTGTCAAGCCTACTCTCACGAAATGTGAACATTAGTACAGCACTGAATCAAGCATATTGCAGTGGTTTCTCATTAGGAAGCTTTAACATAAAAGGTTTTCAAAAATACCTTAAAAAGAATATTTATAAAAGTACTGATCAATTTTTCTGCTTCATCCCTCAAGTCACACGTTTTTATGGTAGACTATTCAAAGTAGGGAAAATCGTGAATCACATAGAGTGAAACTTGTTGTACAAACATTTTTCCCGATTTTAATTCTCAGTTAAGCAAAATAGATTTCAAATTCACATTCTGATGAAGAAGAAAAATGAACATGACCAAATAACGTGCTGAGCCTCATATTTTTCTCTACAAGCATAGGTAATTTGTTCTGCTCTGGATTAAACGAATACCTGGAAAATTTTCACATCTGAACAAGCTACCTTGAGAAGAAAAATAGAAGGGCATGAACCTCTTATAGGAAAACGTAAAAACAGTCTCTTTTCTCTCCAAAACCAAAAAACATTGGAACATTACTTTGTTTGAACAAAGGATAGCTTTTCTCTAGTTCCACTGAAGATATGATTTTATCCCTGTTACGCAGCATTTTGTGTAGAAATGGACATTCTTAAAATTCAGAAAAAGCTGCAGAGAATAAGCTGCAGCTCAAAAATAAAACATATCTATTTCCCAGGATTACTCCTTTCCAAGGACTTTAGCTGAGGGGTGTACATTAGCTTAAAAGCGAGCCCTTAGTTTGCAAGCTTGATCCATACATTTCTATTTACTTTTCCCCAGCTTCCAGGTGTCCGTGGACAAAACTGTATTCCTGATCCACACACAAGAGTTTTCTCTTATTGTGAATTATGTAAAGCCACATTTCAAATGTCTTACACAGCTGTGCTGAAGCAGGGAGGGAACAGCTTTATCCACAGCCACAGAGGGTGGTACAAATGCTGATCATGTGTGGCAGCAGTGGTCACACACCTTTACATTCACTGATCATAAAAATGAAGCACACTGTCTGGGCAAAAGCCAGAGGAGGAGTCCCAGAGATAGAAGACTCCGGTTCATGAAAGTTAAAGCAGCTGCACAGCTTTCACCAACACCACATACAGATTCAGGCTCTGTACAGAAAATTTCTTCACTCTTACAGATACTCTGAAGAGAGGTACTATGGTAATATTTTAATATTTATGAAGAATTCAACACAATAAAGAGATTAAAATATTTTCCTTGCAGTTTACTAAGTTTTATAAATACCAACACCCACAAGTTTCTATATTTTACAAACATCAATATTTACCTATCATCATGAGAATAATTCAGTCTTAGTGATCTCATGAGCTGCATTTAGCTGATATTACACAAGTTGCAACAAGCCCTCTCCACCACCATCCAGCAGGACACACTAGACCCCAAATTTTCCTTGCCTGCTATCAAAAGCAAGCCTGCAGTAGCTGTGCAATAGCCCCTCAGTCATGTCTGACATTTTAACAGCTTGTCTGCTGCTGGCACATAAAAGCCAGAGCACAGGGACTGCTATGAAGGCAGAACACAACCATCAGTCCTTCTTACACTTAAAACCTTGCTAGCAAAGCCAGAGGTAGCAGCTTCCTCTACTCAGGCACCACATACACATACCCACACTGAGTTTTCTCCTTACTGCCACTGCCAGGGAAGACACTTTGCTTCTGGAACAATCTACAGCTCTTAAATGGCAGTGAATTACATGGCTTGCACCAAATGCTTGCTTTTTCCTGCTATCATCTCTCCTGCACTGTAACCCCTGCCAGCTCAGGACCACATTCACATATGCCACATTACATACAAAGAAGCAACATCTAGGACCATTAACACAACAGTTTATTCAGACCTCATTTTAGCACAAAAGATCCACAAGGAAAGAAGGCTGAAGGACAAATAGAGCATCATAAACCAGTCTGTGGGTCACTGCATGAGCACAGCTGTAACAAAAGGATAAATCACAATACTACAATACAAAATAGAACTTACTTACAACAGGATCCACACACTGCTCTTCTTTCATGCTCCAACTGCAACGGAGCCAGGGCTGCTGTGGCAGCTCCAACACCATCAAGACTCTTGCAGGTATTTTTAAATCGCCACGTTCATCTCTCTGAAGGGAAAGTCAGATCACATTGCCTATCCTGAACATTTCCCTAGGGTCAGGAATCTGGATCACCAGCATCCACGGTCATCCAACTTTTAACTTTTCCTGAAGACAAGCCAAAAGTTCTCACGCACTTTTCCTTCAGAGGTGAGTCAGCAACTGCCTCACACCTGCACTGCCCCAGGTGTTCTCAATCTCCCGGCACCGCCCCCAAGGCCACGGAACAAAGAGTTAATTAAGGTCATTAACAGCTTCAGCTGAGCTGGGCTGGCCACAGCTGTGTCAGATCCTCTCCACCAACGTTCACATATTTAAACACCCCCAGAGCACACCTGGGTGGCAGAGTTAGTGCTTACTGAGGTTACAGGAGAGAACACTTTGAGCCCAAAGACGGGGATTTTTATTTGGAATGGGTGACTTACCCTTCAAGGTTGCACCCTACAGTTAGAGAGCAAACGGGAAGGAAATATAATATATCTACATAATAATATTTTATTAATGATACTAGCTGAAACACATCAAAGCCATCCTTCCTAGATGCTTTGTGTGTTCTTACACACCCAAGCAGGCAGGAAAAGCTGTGCCAGTGAGGAGAAGGTACTCTATGCTCAGCCTTCTTGCACCAAAAAAAATAAAATGGATGTTATTATTAAAAGTTTCATCTCGCTAGATATCCTGTAGAAAAAACTATAGAGCAAATCTTTGATAAGTCTCACTGATTGTTCATGTTTTCAGCACATTTTGAGTGCAGAAACAACTCCCTGAAGAAAAGACCCGTTCAGAGGAATAGTGTAGGAAACAAGAAGCAGCAAAACCCCATGTGCTTCCTGTAGGGATTAATTACCTGTGAGGAACGCTGGGAGTCTGCTCCGGGGGGACTTCAGGGCAGGTTATTCTTAACCTACAACATCTCCCTGTGGCTGGGAGAACAAAGCAGTTCCTCCCACGTATCATGTACTGCGCTCCTAATGAGAGATACACGGCTTCATGGGGCTCGCTCTTAGCAAATAAATGCCAATAAATTAAAAAACGGTATAAAAAAAAGAATTAAAAGTAACACAATTCAGATCCAATTGTGGATTATTTAGTAAACGATTTTACAAATACCTAAATGTTTTCATCTAAACAAACAATTTGAATATAAGCTTTCATTTTAAATGAGTCCACCACATCGATGACGTTGGAGACAAATTTCAAAGGGAATATATGTATCTGTAGGCAGCATTTTCTCTTTATAATTAATTAGTTTAAAAATTTAATATCAAGCAGGATTAAAAGATTTTTACTGCCGATAAACTCACATCAAATTCAAAAAATCATGTTGTTTTTCTAAATATTGGGGGGACTGTTAAATCTATACACAAATATTTCTTTAAAGAAAATAGACTTAACCCTTTCTGAAGACTCAGGATATTCTGTAAAAAAATACTGATGGTTTTAACAGCCAATCTGATTGTTTTCCAAGTTTCCAGAATACCAAAGCTGCAAATGCATGATAATGTTTTTTGAGTTTTCATATGAAAGGGAAAACCATTCCTGAGCCTTCATGTTACTGCTCTTACCTGCCTGGTCTCAGAAACCATTTTATCTTCAAGTGTGTTCAGAATTACATTTTTTTTCTAACCGCATATCATGTCCTTTACAGAGTACAATATCTGGGACTTTAATGCTATTACACCCTTCAATCCCTTCAAAAATAGGATGAACTCCTTTTTAAAGTTCCAATAATGGACATTCTTGGAACAGTCTGCATGAGAACTTGCTTCCTTCCTGCCTCAAATCACCAGATCATATCACACTTCATAGGACAGAGAAAAAAGAAGAAAGTATAAAAAAATAAAGACATGAAGACTTTAAGATATTGCCCTCGTAAAGAGTCTGTTAGGCTCTGTAAACTTGCAAGTTTCTAACATGAAATTCTGCCAGTGAGTTTGCTGGAGTAAAGGATTTAATTTATATTCTTCTGCTCTTTGCCTCGATGATAAATAAGATCCAACAATTAATGACCATTTGTGTGCTGCCCATCAAAAATGTTGCATGGATCAAAGATGAACAAATATTTTGTGCACAAAAAGTGCACAACAGAGATGGGAGAAGGAAGTAAAGTAAATGAGGAGCAAAGAAATTAACATATAATCAAATTATTATCATCAGTTGGGATTACTTAAGAACTCGCATTTACTTCAGTTGTACCAGAGTTTTAGAAAATTACACTTTAGAAATGCACATAAGCATCTTGGCTGTAGCCATAATTCGATCTTCAAAAATTAATAAAAGTTCCAAATTTATTTTCATATTTTCAGATTTCTATATTCATACAGGTATTGGAATGAATTTATTCATCAGAGATGTTCTAATATGTGGTCACTTCTTAATAGTTGACTAATTTTGGCACAGCACTTTTCAACTGGGCTGATTTCATTCAAAGTCATATGGCTGACTCATGTTTATCATGTACATAACAGTTAATGTTGCAAGTAGTACAACTAAACATTAATAACATGACTGGTTACAAAATCTGTAGGACAATTTGTCTTTATATATTTTAAGCCCATTAAGCACTCCTACATTTAAATTAGATGTTACCATTTGTAAACTAAACAGCTCTTTGCTCTGTACTTCGCATGTCGGCTCAGCAAATTAATGCTTTCAGGGCAATTAAAAATCTAAAATAATCTGGAAGCACAAAGTCCTGCTGAAAATACACCAATATATTAAATGGATGGGTTTTTTCTCCAAGGAATCAAATTGTGAAATTACTGTTTTGCGAAACTTCAGGCAAGATTTTTTTTGTCACCTCTGAGAGAATCAGCAAACGTAACTTTGCCTTCAGCATTTGGTGTCTACCTGGACCTCCTGATAAAAGTAGGAAAATGTCAGGTGAGCACTGAAATGACTAATGTTACATCTCAGTGTTATTAATACTATTATTTTCCACACTGTTCCAGAAAACATGACAGAAAGCCCACTCACGTCAGAAGGTGAGAATATTAAACAAGTCATGTGTTTCTTTATAAAAATATGGACTTTTTAACAAAACAATAGATGTTAAATACATTTGCTTCTCATACTAACTATACCCCCAATGTAATAGACAACAGAAATATCATCTCTAGAAACAGAAATATAATTTGGAAATAAAAGCTTATGCAGGTAAGTATTTCTGTAATGAAAGAGCAGTTTAGAAGAAAGAGCTAAAGCAGAGAGAGGCAGAGAAGTTTAGGATGTGTTAAGCAAACAAACTCAGCAGTCGTAACAGGCAAGGTAGGGTTCTCAAACCTTTCCTGCTTTGAGACACCACTCTGTTCCCCAGTTAGAAAGGAGAAATAGGAACTGCACTCTTGCAGTATCCATGTGGAATACATTTTTGACAACTGTGTACATAAAGTTACACAGCCAATAAAACACACCATTCTAACAGCACAAGAAGGGAGACCATCTGCACACCCACAGCAACTTGTTAAATCACAGATTTTTCTCCTGTCCAAAGTCACACACTCATCTGTGTCTGTAATGGACATGTACATCTGAACTTATTTTATTCAACTTTCTGAACCAGGAGAATATTTCAAAAAATACTTTAGGTTACCTTAATAGGACAAGTGGTAGAATGCTTTACCACATAGAAGACTTGCCAAGAAAATGTAAGCAGAGAAATATGAAACTGCTTTGCTTTAAACATAACATTTGATAACAAGAGCTGCAATTACTAATCATGGACATCAAAGACAAAACACATACACTCCAAAAGAATTTAAATGTAAATTGCTCCTTCAAAAAGACACAGCTTCATGCAATGTAATTAGATTCCTACCAATTATAGCATTAGAAGATTAATAGTAAAATACAAACCATAAGTAGGAATGGGAACACATAGGACACAACAAGAACTTTTTTTTCTTTCCCCAGAAATACCATTTTATATTTATGCTAATCATTAAACAGGCAGACAGAAAAACTGACAAGCTGGGGTTCTAAGACTGAGATTTTCTTCTTCATCGCTTCTGTTTCTCTAATGCTGTCTTCCTGATATCAGTACCTGTTTCTCAGCATTATCTTCCAGCCCTCGCTCTTTCTCAACCCCATTTTCCTCTTCTCTAACTTTATTTAATTGAATTCAATTCAATTTTCCTTAAATTAAATAATGGTATTCGGCTTTACAGGTTACATGCTCTTGCAGCAGGTTTTACAGTTTTAAATAAATCACAGAGGGAATCCTGGCAGAACTTTCCTGTAGTGAGTATGGGGGAGACTGAGCTAAAATGAATGCAAGTAAACAAAGTCCAAGCCCTAGGAGTCTTTACTACAGCATTTTTCCATTTATAGACAAAATGTAAGACAACTTTGATTAATGATTTTTCTTCTTCATATATCACATTACACTTCAATTAAAGATAGATTTTGAAGTTTGTGGCTTGACAGTACAGTAAATCTGGCTTTAAATTTGACAGCGCTGGATCAAAATCGATACAGTCATAGAGGATAAAAACGCTGATCCAGCACAGGCTCCGCCTGCTCGCTCCAAATCACTCTGAGCATTCATAGAGTAATTTCAGACCAACCACTTTTCTGCTGAATAAGATGTCTTGGTAACACTTTTCTACAAGGAGACATCACAGAATGAATCTTATGACTAACCAAGGTGACAAAAACTCCACATCACAGATCCCTTGTTCTATAATCTGCCAGACAGATTATTTGACTTCCCACTCGATCGCACTGAGATCAACTCTGTACAGCAGTGCACGATTAAATTCCATGGAGCAGCCTGACCCCAGGTTAAAGAGAAACACAGGTGCTTCTGGGGTAAGAAAGCAGCATCCACGTCTTCAGGGGCCAGGAGTGCAAATAAACTGTGGCTGTGGGTAAGAAGTGCAGCTAGTTCCAAGAGCTGGATACTCCTCATTGTCTAATTACAGACAGTTCCCTTTGTTATGTAAATAGCTGTTTCCAGTACCTTCTGCATTCTCTGCCCTGGAGAAGCTGAGTTATCAAATCCAAATCTCGGCATGCCTTAATTCCCACCCTGGAAGTGGGCTGAAGGGTTATGTGCTTCTAAGATACAGGAGGACAAATGAGCCAAACGGCTCTTGTTCTTTGAACAAGTTCAAGAAACACTGAACTAAAAGCTGTACCTGTAACAACCCCAAAAGGACACCAGGTTTACATTGCCCCACAAAGAAATGGGACACAGGAAAGGCCAAATCTGCACAAAAATAAACAAGAAGCATAAAAAGTAAGTTTTTTTGAGAGAGAATCTGAACAAAATTTTAAGTGTTGGAATATGAAGTGTCATTTTGAGAGTGACACTATGGAAACTGAACACTGTAAAAAGTATGAATTTTGCTTTTAAATTGCTTTCTACTGTCTCAGCTTATAAACACTTAGAATTTACAGCTTGGCAACAAAATTCAGTTTTATCTAATATGGTTTTGCCATCATCTGTCTCCAAACAAATATCTAAAATAATGTGTAAGTAGTTTTACCTAGAATAAAAGTCTGTAACATTAGAATAAAAGTCTGTAATAGTGTTACAACATGAAAGCGGCATTTAGTAAATGCAACCAGAAAACAGAATGTGATTCAATAAGAATTAATATCCTAAACTGATGCACAATGAAAAGACATTTTCCATCAAACCTATTTAATGCAGCCTCATTTCTCCTGTGCAGCAAGGCAGCAGAGGTGGCTGGGATCCTGTGGGGAAAGAGCCCACAAAGGTATCATGGATTTCTTGCCCATCCACGCTCCAACATAAGGAATTAAATACACTCCTATATTGTTTTGTCCCGNTTTTTTTTTTTTAATTCTGATAAAGATGGTCAGATGCCTTCGAAATTTGCAGCTTCTGCTCCCCTGATTTCCAGCTTCTCCCCTGACTAGGCAGAAGACAAATCACGGCCTCTGAAGCAGGTTAGACCTGGGGAAGGGCTGGGAGGGATTTCGAGTTGGTGAATACAACAGACTCTACTACTGGTGCTTGGCCAGTGGGAATTCCCAGAGTTCAGTCAGGGATCTCTAGCCCCTTGTTCTATCTCAGCTGTGTAAAAAAACCCTTTGGGGTTCTGTTTTGCATTAAGTGTCAAACAAGAGAGTTTTGTTTTAGGACTGAGAACAGAACTTCAGCTGTTCATAGAGAAAGACATGTAAAAATGCAAAACTCAAGATTATCATACCCTTGTGGGGTTGGTGTTAAGATCCAGGCTTTGGATAGATTTCAGAAATTCCTAGTTTGGGTTTAGGTCTCTCTTTACTTCCCATAGTTTATAACCTGTACCTTACAGACTAAACTAGATGCATGTCAAGAACAAAACCAAACAAAAATTATAGCTCTCACACCATTATATTTCTTTCCTCATTATACATGGATAAAAATGCTCCATGTCATAAATACTACATAAGAGGCAATACATTTCAATAAAGCAAATGGATACATTTTTGAAGATCAGGTATAAGATTGGCCATATTTCACTTAAATCTTCAAAGAAGCAAATAAATTATTTTTAACAAGCCAGTAATAAGCCTGACACACGAAGTAAATGTGCTGAATTTTTTTAATGAAACATGTTGAAAATTTCATATTGGACATCAATTAATTCCTTGCTTTCTAAACATAAAAAAGATTATAACTCAAAGCGATTTTAAGCAGTACTTTTCCTGAATTCTTCCCTCTTTTCCCATAAAAAGCAGTATGTGCTTTTTTTCCAACCAAAAGGAAGCACCAATGATATTTTTAAAAAGTACTTACGGGAAAAAGCAAGGTGGTGGGAAATGTTTTAGTTAGTTATACTATTACAGGGTCAGGTTCTTATTCTAGGATCTGGATGTCAACAAGCCCAATTCTTCCTCATCAGCACTTTGGATTTCTATGGGCAGAGTACAAATACTCTTATCAAAATCCAGACCAAAACAAATAGGTAAGAGAATTAAGAAAAATGTATTTGAATCTCACACATATAGAACATTTTAAAATTAATGTTAAACATTTTTTTGAGAATCTGATAGCGAGTTGTGGAAAATATAGTAGTGTGAGGTGACCCACAGCACTAAAGCATTTGATAATTTCATTCCTCTTCAAGAAAGCATATAAACATGTGTTTAACTTTAATCACAGATCATCTTACTGCTTTCATCTGGTCGTAATCATTAACCATAAACACGTGCTTAAATGCCTCACCAGAAAGGGATGAGATTACTCACACTCCTCCAGTTAATTTTATGCCTGCGTGTTGCAGTGGCCTGTTGGCAGGCTGAGCTGTGAGTGCTCACAGCAGACACGAGCTGTGATGGATGCCCTGCTGCAGGCACTGCACGCTGCCTTCCTGCCCGCTCCTGAACAAGTCCTGGGGTGGCTCATGGCACACAGCTCTGCACAGGCTTCTCCAGTGAGACTCGGCCAAAACTCCTGTAAAAAAACTGCAGCTGGTCAACTCAGCTCCAAGAAATCTTCTAACACTGAAATTAATTCTTTTTTCAGTAAGACCACTGACTAAAGTTAACAGTAATTGCCAAGTCCACTTGTTCAGTGCTAAGATTAAAGCCTAGCTATTAACAAGCCTAAATCAGTGGTGCTGAAGGCTGCAGAACCACGCTTTTGGTGTGTACAAAGACTATCTTCTGTAAAATATCAAGCTTATTTTTGCACAGAGCCTCAAGCTACGGCACTGGAGATGCATTCTATGTGTCAACTCTCCCTTTCTTAACATACCATATTTATGGCCCTTATGACTGCAATGTCTAGCTGCCTTCCTAGGAGTTGGAAGATAAAAGCAAACCAGACAGAGCTCACAGCAGCAAGCTGAAATCCATTTCCAGGGAATTAAATTCAGCTCAGAACATGTATCAAATATCAAGCCCTTCTTCTTGGAATAAAAACTGTGCTACGAAAGGACCAAACAAATTGCTTCCAAATTGCCCACAATTTCATATGCAGTCACGTCAAGTTGTTTAATCCAGTGAAAAGCTGGTGGCCAGCACCGAGGCAGACAAATAAGCATATGAGCACTTTAAGAAAATAGGATCTGTGAAACTAATAGAGATCAACACTGTAACCCAGCTGTTTGGTTCGCAGCCACTCGCAGAGCAGTGCATTTAGCATATAAGCCACTTGTCACAGCTGCTCCTGCACTAAACTGAACCATTCCCCCTAATTGGATTGCTGCACTGGATTGCCATGCTGCACTGACTGTCAGGACAGTGGTTTTTTCACATCTGGTCAAGCAAACAGCCTTTGATAAATGTTACCACTTGTTATGAAAATGAGCATCACTTGTCCCAAGGAACAGTAACTCTGGACTATGTCCATCGCTTGGAAAACACTTCACCTACTGCCTGCCATTCTTCTGTCACTGTTCCTGAAAAATCCTCTACCCTCCTCATATTATTTCTGCAATTAAAGCACCTGTCATTTTACAGTCTCACGGCACAAAACAAGAATTTTGAGTATGCACCTTAAAAATAATACATCTCAAGTAGCTGTTTTACTTACACTAAACAGAAAATATTTTTTAGCATCTACATTGGCATGACTGGTTTTGTTCCTGTAGTTAACATCATTCCCAAAATCAATTCTATTTTTTACAGAGCAAGCTAACTTGAAAAAGGATATTCAAGTTAAAACAAGGTAGTAATCCAGAATAAGATTTGTCATTTGACTGACAAATTTAAGAAATATACAAAACCAAACTGCCAGATTTTGTCTGCACAATTGTTTAGTCAGCTGAATTCCAGCCTGACTTACAGAGAAAATACTCAGGCATCTGCATGGTTATACATTTATGCCTTTCCAGATAAACCCTGTGACACAATAAAGTATTTTGGTAACACTAAAATCAGTAAGAGATATTAGTTAAATATTTTTAGATTCTTTGGCCCATAATGTGTGAGGATGCAAACATCCAGTGAAAATCAGGGGATAATACAAACCAACAAAGCAGGGAGGGAACAAATCAAAACACAGACCTCCTCCCACCTCCAAATTTTGAGGCAGTGATACATCAACATTTGAAGTCCTAAAGCTGAGAAAAAGATTTCATCTCTGCCCTGGGCAGATATATATTGTCTATATTTAAACTGGTTTTAAAAAGGATTGAACAGGTTCACATGTCACAAGATTACATATTCTTACTTTACAGTTCCAGCAGTTGCTCTGGTGCCCCAGCCCCTCTGGCAGTTCCAGCAGGGAGACTGAACAGTGGACAAACACACACAGAACCCCCAGCACCTTTCTGCATCTTTCACATCTCAGACTTTCAAGGAGCATTAGCACGATGGTGAGGGAAAACCTGAATTGCCTAAAGCTTTGTGGTATTTAGCACAGCACTTGTTTGTAAATAGAATCTCAGGAGAGAGCAAGATGTGTCAGGTTCTAAAAAGGAAGGATTTAATTGAGGGAAGGGGGAATATTATCTCTTTGAATGGTTGTGGGTCACAAAAAGGAGGGAGTACAATTTAAATGCAGAGGCAGACTCCTGCCAGGGGGGTAACTGCTACCAAAAGAAGTCTTCTGAGTGGTGAACAATACAGAATAATAATGAAGTTGATTCTGTCAGAAACACTCAAAAATTTTACGCTGCTAAAAAGAGATTTTAAAAATCCATGACCCTAATTATTTCTTTCAAATTTGTCTGTGAAAGAACAGCTGTGGCACTGCTTCCCAAGCAGTGCTTTTCAAGAAAGCAAAAAGTGCAAAAAGGCAAAAAGTGCACTCCCCAAAACTCCTTCTTCTGAATTTTTTTTTGTAGAAATAATTCTTGCTTCACAGACATGTGCAGGTGTCTTAATCTCCCTAAAAATCCTAAAATTACTTTATCTTGAAATAGTGTGATTATTTGCAATAAATGTAGATATTCCAACAAATTACTAAAGAAATAGATTATTTTTCTGAAACAATCTGAAATGGTCCAGATCTACTGACAAGGAGGTGAATTACTGATTGTAGATTTTAAGGTCTAGAATGAATCTAATGTAATTTGTCATTATCAAATGTGTTAAACCTGTCAGAAACAGAAGATGTGGTTTTTTTCCACTGAGTTCATGAAACAAAAATATTTGTTAACGTTTGGGACAAAAATAAGAAGAGTATTTAGATTCACTGGCAGAAAAAAAGAGTTCTGTGACTCCAGGATCACTTAGGAGATTTTAAAGCCTTAAACTGAAGGACAGATTGATCAGCATCAAAATGAAACACAGTTTACTTTGACTGGCATCAGAACTCCTATAAATTACTTTTACTGATTTCTATTTCTCTAAATAAATTTACAGTCTTTGCTGACATACAAACAGCCAATATTTCATTTAAATAATGCAGGCTCCTCCAGATCTGTCCAACCTTGTTTCTAAAAGCCACTAAAAATCTAGGGAAGAGCTTGTAAAGGCTGGCTTGTCAGACTAGAAATCCAGAAAAAAGCCCAGCTCTCTTTACTCACCTCTTGTAAGTGGAAAGGTGAGTCCTGGTTGTCCCTGCCAAAGGTTGGACTTGATGATCTTGGAGTACTTTTCCAACCTTAACAATTCTGTGATTCTGGCACAAGCATTAATTCCGTTCTGAATCAGCTGTTAGGTGGCAAAGGCAATCTGTAATGTTGTTTTGAACTTCTATTCCAGATAAAAAGAATGAGGATGAAAAACTAGTTGTGTTTCACATGCTTTAAAAAATTGAATGATTCAGGGGAATAAAAAAAAATAATCAAAAGCTGCAACTGAACGGCAAGAAAAGAAGAGTTTGATGGGTGTAGGGAACTAACTGGAAACTACTTACAAGTTTGGACACAGGGAAGGGAAACACCCTACGTAACAACAAACTATTTCATACAGGGTGCATGCTGGAAAAAGGCAATTCTTGTATTTTTTTTATTAACATCTATGCCTCACCTTTACAGAGCAGCACACACCCCCATCCCCAGGAGCACCATCCCCAGTGCTGGCTGATTTCTGCTGTGCTACAGCTGGAGGTTCAGTGGGCTGATTGCTTCATGTCATCTCCTGCATTTTTTAACAAAGCACACAGATCCTTACGGAATACTGATAGCATTTGCTGCACACATCTGTTTTTACGAGACAGAAGCTATCTATTTGTCACTCACACTGCATCTGCCTCGTACCACCATTCACAATATTGCTATTTCCAAATGCTTTGCTCGTGTTTTCTTTTTGCTGCTGTTTAAAACTGCAAGTGATGAGACAGCACCGCCACATTTCAGACATCTCCTCAGACACAACGGGACAACAAAGTGTGTGTCTCTTCGTGATGACAATCCCAAATGGACTGAAGCTCCAGGTTCAGGTAAGATGCTTTTGTAGTACATCTACATAATAACTATCTCCACGATCCTTTGCTTCAGCTGCTACAGTCAAACAAACAAACTCTTTTTCGCATGTAAGATAAAAGCCTTGCTCCAGTCTTTTGGCCTTTCTTATCAAGTAATCCAGAAAGATAGGACATGAAGTATTCACCAGAATTATTCAAATCTGGCCAACTTTGATGAGCTGTGAAATTCAAACTTCTAGACAGAATGTATTATGTTCTTTTAGTTTAACTCCAACTTTTAATTCTGTTTACTTGATAAATAGGGCCATTTTGAGGCTCACTGCAGGTTCTGTTAAATGTTTTATTCATTCCTCAGTGGTACCTCACACCACTGAATGGGATGGGGAAGGAAGAAGGGAGGGAAGGAGGGAGGGAGGGAGGAAGGAAGGAAGGAAGGAAGGAAGGAAGGAAGGAAGGAAGTTGCTGGCAAAGAGAGTGCTACAAACTTTATTTTCCTCTCAAGCATCTATGCTTGTGAATAAAAATAAGGACACACACAATGACCACAGTCTACTTTGCAGCCTCCACCCTAATTTGCTAAAGCATATTTTTTCCAAAACAAATCAAGCACCAAGCTGCCGAAACTCTCCTCCCTCCCATTTCATAAACTCAAAAAATGTGGTTTGTTTTCAAATTAGATACCACATTCTTACTAATTAGCTGCTTTACCCAACTCGTGCTTTTGTATGAGATACTCACAAACCAGTCTACAAGATGAAGATTTTTGTACATGCTAAGAATGAAAAAGAGGAGACTTTGCTCTCCAGCCAGTAGTCACAAGCATCAGACCAAGCCTGCATGGAGAGCAATTACTCAGAAGCAGGTGCTATCAAGTTCTTTTGTTTCTCTAAATAAAAGCCTTCATGGGTAGAATCAGCAAGCTACAACTGATAAACAGGACACAAACAATTTCCCCTGAAATACCTTAGGTTCATAGTCTAAACCATTCCTGGATAATTTAACAACCAACATATATAAGAAAGCAAAGCCTACAGAAAAGCAATGATGACTTTTTTCCTTTACTTTTGAATTCCATCATCTTTAGGTACAAAGGAAGGATTTAAAATGTTATGTAAGTTTATGCTGGCTGAGACAGTTTATACAACATGCAAACACCCAAAGAAAATATAACAAGCCTGTCAAACTCTTAAAAGCAGATAAAGATACAAGATGGATTACCCACACAGAAGAAATCTTGAATTTTTATATTTATCTGGGAATCAAAAAAAAAAAAAAGAATTACATTGATATTTTTATACTTTTGCTGACATCAAAAACGTTGCCAGGTTTCTAAAGTTTTGTCTCTCTGAGGGAAGGAAGCTGCAGGGCAGGCGGGGTGACAATGTGGGCACCGGCTCTGGCTGAACCGTGAACTCCACCTGGGAGCGCCGGGTGCCACAGCAGCAGAGGTACAAACAATTACAAAAGCAAACTCACAGAGTAAAAGTGGTGCCACAGGGATTGAAAACCCATTTTCTCTCAAGATAGGGAGTTATAAAGAGTCTTTGCCGGATGGAGAAGCACACGACTCCAGTTCCTGTGCAATCCTTCCCGCGTCAAGTGTTTCCCACTCGGGAAAACAGGTTGGAAGGTTAAATCCATCAGCATGTTAATTCACGGGAATTCCCTAAGGAAGAGCCTGATATCTCATTGTTTACACACAGTAATGGAAACATGTGAAACTATTTATGAGGTTCTACTTTTAATTCAGTCTGTAAAAGGTATTAGCAAACGAGAATAGTGTAATAATTTTCAGAAACTAAAAAGCAGGTAAGGTAAGACTGTGAAACTGGTAAAAGAGCTATTTCCTCCAGAGCTGAGAGATCACTGTAAGTCATTTTCTTTCGTTAAATAATTACAAGAAAACAAAACCACAACAACGAAACAAGAGAACATATGTTTAACTTTCAGGTGCAGAAAAAAGGCAGATTAATTTGGCATGACAGAAACATAAATCTCAGGAAAAGCACAATTTACTTGATAATTCTATTATTCCAGTTGACAGAGCTTTTGAACATGAAAATAGTTCTTAACAGGTTTGCAAATCTCTGAGAAATTATTCAAATAAAGGGAAAGAAGGCTATGTAAGTCTCTCATGTCACCTCTTTTTGAGATGTTTTTGCTCTTTTAAGACTGTAAATTGTACTTGGTGCAGTGATCTGTTTTAGAGCTGGTTTGTTTTAGCATAAATTGAATCTTCTGTGCTACCTTGTACAGTACATGACACTGGATGTGCCATCAAAATTCAGGTCTCTGAATGAATTTTTCACTTAAAAATGTCTTTCAGCTCAGATGATTGGGAACACAAATATGTGGTCTCTGTGACTTTGCTGTACTAAGCATTCATCTTTAATGCTGGTGTCAGCACTATCGCAGTTTTATTGCTTGCTTATTTCTTTTGTATGCAAATCTCCAGAATAATGAACCAGAAGCTATCACGTTGCTAGAAAAAGTCTCCGGCAGATATTGTGTTTATCCTGACTTGGCATGTTTTGTCAAGACTTGGAGGGTGGCAGGTACTGCCTTAACAGTTCTGACTGAAAACTCAGAGTGCTTTGAAATAGATGCAACTTCACAAGCACTGTCCTATGTCAGACAGTGCAGAGAGCAGCAGACAAAAACCTATGCATAAAATGCAGCACCTTGAGTGAACAGATATTTTTCTTGAAGCCACCAGTCACCAGTCTGATATTACGGCTTGATTATAAATGTCTGTGCTTGTCATCAAATCTGGCCTGGCAATATAAACCTTGGCTGGCACACAGAAACTTGCCCCCTCCCACAAGCAGATAGTCCCACTGCTGTCTTCATGAATTTTTGAAACTGGTGATCCACTTCCAGAGCTGAAGTAATTTTTGGCTCATCAATGCCTACCTCTACACAAGACAGGTGAGCCACTATTCTGTGGAGCTGAGCTGGGTATGTAGAACTACCTCAAACAGGTTTGTCAAACTCTAGAGATCCTTCATGTTCTGCTTCTACTGATAAATCACGGCTTACTTAAACACCTTACTTGTTTAAATACTGCCACTGCTCACGTGAAACCTTCCCCATGTTAACATAGCCCATTTCTTTCCCCCCTGTTCATTATGGCAACCCTTGCTCCTCCTGAGCTGCTCCTGATTGTATTCATTCCCAAAGCGTTACCAGCGGATTTAGAAAGCATGCATGGGAATTGCTAACCCACCGCTGAAATGCAAAAATCTCTCAGGTGAAACAAAGCAATTACTTAGGAGTGCCCAACTCACTCACTTTATCACAGCTAATTATTTGAGGTATTAACTGATGTTTCACAAGGTAATTCATAGATCTTTCAGAGGTGTAATTAAAACTGGAGCTCTGAGCTGGGTTAGAATATCAAGGCCGTGCCCTGCCCTTGTCCCTGTGCTTTCTAGGCAAGCAAACAGGCCCATTGAAATGCAGTAACACACTGAATCTATGGAATGTATTTTCTAAAGGCTGGATCGATAGCCTCTTGAATCCATTTCTAGTTTGCTTATCCCAAAGGAAATTAGATACTGTTAGAAAAACAAACGAGAATTTGCACCTTATTTACTTAAACACTAAGGGAAGTCATTCCTAGGAAGATTTCCATAGGAACCACCACTGTCAAAGACTGAGGAGAAAGGTGTGGGTTGGGCTCCCTCCCTAATAAACTGGAATTAACCACACTATCGGTCCCATCAGGAGACTGCTCAGCCCCTGTGGCTTTCTCATTGATGCACCTGCTGAGAGCCTGGCTGGAATTGCACCTAAAGGAAGGACTGCTGCCTCATGAGCATGTACAAACTGAAGTACCTCTTCACTACCATTAGGGTGTTTTTTTGTTGTGGAGAAGGTTTATCCTGACAGTAAAGAATGATCAACAGCCAAGTGCTAGATTGAGAATCCATAGCTGATCTGAGGAGAGAGCAAGAGATTAGAGCAGTGCTCAATATTTCCCAGCTGGACTGGGGTATTATACATATTAGCTCTTTTTGTTCAATACTACTAAAGCCCATGCAGCATTATATTATTTCTGATTTGTTGTACCTAAGCTTGAGCACAGTCCCTGATAATAAAAGGACGTCACTAATCTCTGCATCACACAGTTGCTATCACCTGACAATTTTATATTCATGCCTTATTGATTCCTGTGAAAGAAATATTCTCTGCTGATTTTTAAATTACATACATACAAAAAATGGCTCAGCCTTATCTCTGCCTTTAGCTGGATACAGCAAAAGTATCAAGATTTTTTTTTTAAGGATGATAGTACAAAGCAGTGTGCTGACAGTGTGATTTAGATGCGCTTAAAACCAAGGAGTAAATCCAGTATATGACAAAATTGAAATAATAAGTCTTATCTACTGGCATAAAGAGGGAGAGGGAGAGAAACCACACTACTGGAAGGATGCAATTTTGGAGAATGACGCAGCATCTTAAGATTTTATTCTTTCTTAAAGACATACCCTTATTTTGTTCTGTTGTCAACCCAAAAGCTTCAAAAAAAGTCAAACTTCTATATTAAATGTGTGCCTCTGTGTGTGTCAAGAACAAATGAAACAAAAAGCAGAAGAAGTTACCTATGAAGCTCTAGCTTCCTCTGTTGCACAAACACCATATGAGGTATCAGCAGGAGTAGAACTGAGAAGAGAATCCAGCCTCATGCAATACAGTATTTTTCTATAGGAAAATGCCTGGTCCTGCAAAGTGTCCTGTAAATGGCCTGTATCTTTCTAAGTATCTCCATATCTCCTGGAAGATAAATTTCAAACCACCCCTCAGTACCACAACAGTCAAGTTTCCCAATAAGCTTGCAAGCGAACTATCCTGAATTTAAAACCCCCGAGCACCCCAGCTGCTGTCCATCAGTGTGCTGGAAAATACTGCACAAGTCTGCCCTAGCACAGCTTTAAACATCAGCTAATAGCTCCTCATGCATCTTTCTCCTAAATCCCTTCTCATTTGTTCTTCTGGCAAAAACAGGCACAACATCCTCGGGGCACACACAGGCACTTCCAGTACTGCTGAAGGATTCAGCCCTGTCAACCTTCCTCTGCAACTCTGCTATAAATCTCTCCTTGTGTCACTATACAGAGATCAAGCACTCCAAGGAACAACCCTCTTACTACAGGTCATACATTAATATCCAGATCCTATTCTAATTACTGTGATGGTAACCCAATGTATAATTCATACTGTGAAGAAACAAGAGTCTGGCCAAGGTAGTGGTACTCGTTCCCTTGCTGATTTCAGAATTACCTCCAGAGTGGTTCTTTCATTTGTGCTCATCAAGAGCCGGGGAAGTTCAGGGCCAAATCAATAAAAAAACATGTCCTGCCTCTACAGCCTGGGCAGAAATAGCCACATCGATACAGAAAATCAATTCATTTTCTGTAGTTGCATGGGATTAGTATCAAGGAAGACGAGACACATTTGACTTTTAGAATAAGTTTAGAAGAGGCCCAAAGAACCACCTATAAATCTGTCATTTATGAAAAAAAATTGGCATGTCTCCACTCAGAGGTAAGTTTTTCTGAGTACTAGACAATACTCATTTTTAGAAATACTTTACTTGAAAATCTCAGACCTCTTCACTTTTGTTACTTTGGTGTATTCTTGCTACTACGACCATATAAAACGCAAAACAATTTCCATACCATCATTGTTTACTGAAAGCAACAGCAATCAATACCGTTCTGCCTTACAGACATTCGAATCAATCCTACTTACAAGCCAACCCTAACTTAAAAAAGCATTCACAGAAGACAAATCACCTTATGTGACCTGATGTGAGCACAAGTGACTGTGTGTGAGCAGAGTCCATCTCCCTCCAGAGGGGCTGAGTGACGGAGAGCTGTGCCTGCTGCTGGCACACGGAGCCTCCCAGCTCATCAGTCCCTTCCGCCAGTGAGCTGAAAGTCTGGGACTTCTGAGGCAGGAGCTTCCAGGTGAGCTGGGGAGTCCCTCCTGCCACAAAGCCTGCTGTTTGTACTGCTCTGTTTCCAGGGGATCTCTCAGTAGCATTGCTTAAGCAGGAGAGAGAAAGCTGGAAGCTTTCCAGTGGAAACAGGTAAACAGTGAAACCACTGTTGGTGCATCCTTCTTTTAAGAAGTGATGTTCTGTCTGAATTAAGCACCCCTGCTCATCTGGCTAGAAAACACTAAGGAGAATTTTTGGCATGGCAAGGAAAAACAGTAACAGGAGCAGCAAAATATTCTTCAGCTTTTAAATGTCCCCATTTCAGTAAGAAGTTCTTTACTTTACTTGACTCTATTTAGCCACACAGTATAATATTACATCTACAGGAAAGCTTGAACAGTAAAGAACAATCAGCATATGGCAACAAGGCTTAAGTGACTTAAGAGATGGCAGATGCCACACTCCAGGCTGGGCTGTGCATGGAACACACCGACACAAATGGCCTGGACTTGCTGAGCTCACACACAGCACAACCCTCGAGCATCACAAGGGCAGAAACGAGGCCCTCTCCATCCAGGCTTCTTCCTAAATATTGAATAACTGACTGCCATAGGATATCACATTTCCATTAGCTGCAAAGTCTTTTTCTTTTGGGTTGGGCTTTTTTTTCGCCTCCACAGAAAAATTCCAAGGTCCTTCATTCTTCTCCCCACCACATTCCCAACTCAGTTTGAAATTTTCTTTTCAGGGATTTCTCACACATGTCCCAAATCCTCCCCTCCATTCACCCCTTCCATAAGCAGATTATTTTAATTAATATTTACTTTACACTATAACACCTGTCACCCTGTGGAGTATCTATTTTGCGAACATTACTGGAAAAACAAGCATATTTGTTAACTGGAAGACCTTAATTAGCACAGTTTTCTAGAAGGACTCTATTCAGTAGTATGTCCAAGGTGTGAACAGCAGTTGCCACTGAAACCCTCTATTTCTGGAAATTCTGTTTGATGGTCTTTTAGAGTACCTAAATGATATATATACATATACCATGGGATCATAAAATACAAAATACATTAGAAAGTATGCTATCATTCTAATTTGAAATGATAGCAAAATATATTTAATTTGAGTTAATGTGCTTTACTGCACCTTGGGGCTGTGACCTACTACACAATTTGAACTACCCAGTCCAAAAGCAAAAGGCAGCTTTCAATGCACACTAATCTGATGTGTTTCCTTTTTTCCAAATTTTGCATACAACTAAAAAAGAAAAACCCCACCAAAACACCAATATTGGTGTTAAGGGTTTCTCACAGTATTTGCAGAATGTCACGAGTTTCATCATCCCTGCACTGCAATGGGAGATATTGTTATTTAGTCACATTGCAGCTCCCAGAATAACCTGGTCATGTGCTTGCTAAGCAAGAGGCAAAGCAGACCTTGTAACAAAGGATGTGTTCTTTAATTTCACCAAATTCAGTGATAACATGAACTGGATTCAGGCAGTCAGAAGACTACAATAAATGGAGAAAAATGTGAGTTGAGTCAGCAGGCTGTGGTGGACACTGACTGGACAGGACAATAATGAGTTTAATACAGGAGCTTAAAAGGTTTATGGAATCAAAGAAGAGAAGAGAATAAAAAAAGAGATGGTCCTAACCTGAAGACAAGAAGCAACACAAAGACCCAAGAAACAACACAACACAACCCTCAAGATCTGATAGGACCTCAGTTGTGGATGAGTTTGTGATTTGTAGTAGACATTTGATTTAATGCAGGTATTCTGCAACTGCTGATCAAGTCATACATTAGATCCATTTGCGTTTTGAACCATCACAGTAAACTGGAATGATTCTTTGCCTTCTCTGGAGTTCTTTCCTTGCCCACTTCCTTAAAACCAGGTAGTGAGTGGGTTGAAAGCATTTTGACAGCTGGCTGGCCAGACTGACAAGCGCAGCGGCCCCGGCCGATGTGCAGTGTGTAAATCCCCACACACGGAGGGGTAATGATGCACTGACCGCACAAACCCGCTCGGTTCTCAGCAAGCAACACACCTCAGAATCCAGACAGTGCTGCTGGGTATTCTAAAGATTTTCATGTAAGTTCACCCCCAGATCCAACCCTGCGCAAAGAACATAAAAGGCAAACTTCCAAGTAAGTCAGTGTAGCTTGGCTGAAATAAACCCAAAGACCTAATTTTGAACATTTACAATAAAATCACACCAGAAATGCCAGCAAAAGATATTCTATCATCATTCTCCACTTAAAGAAAAATGACAGAAATTACAGAGGTCTAACACTCATAATAGGAAAGCAAGAATTGCATATTTAGCAGCGGGAAATAAAATGTATCTATTCATCACTCCTTTTACATTTTTAAGGAAACTATATAATGGCCATCTCTTTTCTTCAGCTTTCTTCTTACTTGCTCACAGCATCTTTCACTTTGAATAAGAGCTAAGATCAGCAACCCATAGGCAACTATTCCCAGCAATTTCAGAACAATTTTTAAAATTGTTGTAGGATGTTCATGAAGCACAGCACTCACAAAATACCTTTCCTACAATTTTCCTCTAAACTGTAAATGTAATCAACAGAATTCCAATTAATTTGTATTTAGTGCAGTGTTTTGTTTGCCGAAGAAACTGCTCTCCTAAGCTCCTCATCTCATTATTCACAGAAAGGGCTTGTAGCTTCAATATTTAATGTCAGGGAGAAAGAGATGGAGTTATAAAATAACCACCACTTCATTAGTCATTCCATGAGTATTTGAAATGAAGACATAGCAATGTACATGGTAAATTATGAGCAGAACAACTGTATTGCATCCCCTGCATTAGAATGGTTTTTGCTGTAAAAACAAGTTAGTTTTCACCTCTGGGAAGCAAACTTCAAAACTCGCTGGGATCAAAGATAAAAATGTGTATAGCAGTGATATCTCATCTTTCCACTCTCCCACAGGTAACAACAACACAGAACACATATTAAACCTTCCTAATATTTTCATTTTGTAGGAATAAAATAATAGGTCTCAAAAACCTTATCATATTGCTAAAAAAAGTAATAAATAACAAAGAAAGAAGATGGACAAGCATGATTTCCAGGTTAAATTTCTAAAAACATAAAATCAACACATTGTAGCATTTCCTATTTTAACTATTTTGCCTTTCTGGCCTGCTGATGTATTTTGAATAAATGCTGAAGGTTTTTTGGAAAGGTTACAGATGTTCCACAGGCATAGAAAAGAAAGAAGAAAAGAAATAGAAAAGAGAACTGCATTCTACAAAGCTGTTGATTCATGAACAGTCGAAACAATTGTCAATGAACTGAGGCTACAGCAGCTCTTCCAAGGAAATCCCGTTGGGTTGTTGTTATCAGCATGTCCCAAAACACTAGCACTAGAGGAACTCTAGGGAGGCCAAACTGCACCTACTTTTTGTCTACAAGTCATTTAACCACATTGCAGAGAATCTTTCCAAATGCTCTGACACTGAGGAGTGAGGCTGACTGAAATAATTGTTTATGCATGGAACACGGGGCCTAATTATTTCTGCGTGAAGTCTACCAAAACTCAGGTCATCTGAGCCTTCTGGAGATGCTACTACTCAAAGTCAACTAATTCTTTTCAGAATTTTTTAAAGTGCAATGAAACAATTGACTGTAGATGGATCAGCTAAGCAAAAAGGCTTTGAGAATATCAATATTTATTTAGATTGATAGCAGTAGGCTGGAAAGGTATATGGTCCAATTACTGCCTACTCAATTTATGCAGCTGTAGCTCTTGCCCACATTTTAACTTGGCACATATAAAATCCAAAATTCAGTGTTTTCACTGGTAGCAAACATTTTACCAGATGGTTACTTAATCAAATGTATTTCCTTGCTAATACAGAAACTTTGAAACTACTAGCATATTTTTAAAACATTGATGTATTTATAAATCTAAAAGCAGTTTCAGCTCTTTTTATAAAGTCCTATACATGTATAATAAATACTTCAACAGAATCCCCAATTTCAAAGACAACAGATCTAATGCATTTTGGTTTAGAACTTCCCCCTCTGCACTTGAGGATTTGCAAGTCTGAGAACATTAGAAAGAAGAACATTAGAAGTTCAGTTGTCACTGGAACACAACTTAGAACATACCAATTGTCTGCAGACCTAATATCAATACGTAGAGCTTGGGGGTACACAAAGATCTACACAATTTTTACACCAGAGAAGTTCATCAGAGCAAGCGAGAAACTCCACGCAATAACCTGCCAGCCACAAGGCCTTCTGCTTTCTGCTGGCTTGCACCACAGCCAGCTTCCATCCTAAAAGTCTCAAATGTAGGATTGGAAATTAATTTTTAGCTGAATACTCCGGGTGGACCTTCTCTGACAGAGAGTCAGATCCAGTCAAAACTGAACTCATCCATCTCATTAGGTTTGTCTGACACAGCTCACACCGAGACACTGAAGAGCTGGAAAACATAAGGCTCATCATAAAAATTACCAGACTGCCAAGACAAAGGATTTGCCATGTCCAGACACGTCCATTCATTCGTAATAGCTTCTCAGAGCTTTTAAAGTGATTTTCTTCTCTACATAGCCCAGAATCATCATATACTCAAAGGACAGGAATAGAGTGGATTATCAGTGAAGCTACTTTGATGCATATTATCCGTACATAATGTTCTAGGGTTTTTTTCAAATCTAGGATTCTCTGTGCAGTGTGATTAATTAAATGGAGACAGGCTCCAGTCTCCAGTCTAGTTTAAAAAGGCACAGCTTCATAGGATGGATATGTATCAATGTATTTGTCCCACCAGATTAAAATTTGTCCAGATTAAAATTTATTTCTGTCATGCACTCCACCTTTAGTTATTAAGAAAAAAAATGTAGAAAAGAGAGGTTTAAAACCCCTGCAAAGATGATTTCCAGAGTAGACCAGTGAAAGCCAATTACACAGGCAGGGATAAGTAGCATCACTTGGACTCTGTGTGTCAATTTGAGAAGACATAGCTCAGAAAAAACAGGAACCACCCAACAACGACAAGAACAAACTAAAAGCATTAATGTTCTTTCTAACAGTGTCAGCAGGTTTCAAGTCACAGTTTGAAAGCATGAAACTCACATTAAACAGCATTTGTACACTTGCTTGCCACAACAGAGTCTTAAGTCAACCTCCAACACACTCTTTATTGTGCTCTAGGAAGGAAATCTAATTTTCCATTTTAGTCTGCATATCAATACTATCTTCCTGTGGTAAGCCTAGGTCCCTTATTCCCATGCCATATGGCAAATCAAATTCACAACTGAAAGTCAAGCGATCACAATCGACTGACTGTAGGCAGACTTTAAAATAGGAAATTCCTGTTTTCCTACACAGCCCCCTGCATTCTCTCTGTTAAAATATTTATTAATTAGAGCTAATATTAATTATTAATTTACCTCCAAATGTGTTCCTTTTCCAGTAACAGCACAGCTTCAGTTTAAAGTGTATTCAGTAAATGTTTTATTGATCAAATACTTGTTCTCTCTATGAAAAGCCTCACTGATATGACAGAAACAAAAGTTCAGAAAATCCTTTAGGATGCCAAAATTTGAAACCACTTCCTTTAACTACTTACTTTTCAGCATGATGTCTGAAGTAAGAATGCAGAAAGAATTTACAGGTACATTGAGCCAAGGAAATTGTTCTTCTCAACATCTGAATTAAAAGCCATATAGTAACATTCGAGATACACTTTTTGATTGCCCTTCATTTACCTTTAAAATTGTATATAAAAAAGGCAACATATATGTTTAACTATTCTGCTTTGTGTCTTCATTCTCTCTTTTTCATGGAAGCACAGAAGCAGGATGAATCTGCAGGAACAGGCAGCAAATGTTTCTTTCATCTTTACGTTTCTCTGCTCTCTCCTCATGTCCTCTGCATGCCAATAGACATTTGTACCTATAAGAGAATACACTCGGAGATGCACAAATATTTACTATTTACTACTATCACCAAATGATATAGCTTTACTTACAAATTACTTACAAATATTGCTAATGGGAGGTAGGGAATATATTTTTTTTCCTCTTTGCTTGTGCACACACAAACTTTCGTTTTTTCTTTAGTAAACTCCCTTATCTCAACCTTCGAGCCGTCTTCTATCTTATCTTCTGTCCCCTGTCCAGCTGTGAAAGGGGAGTGAAAGAGTGGCTTGGTGGGCACCCGCATCCAGCCAAGGTCAACCAGCCACATTCCCTAACTCCCAGATATCACTATTACTGATATTACTGTTCTTCATAGCAAGGTGGAATTCAAGAGACTTCTGGTACAGATGAAAATGTTTTGGTAAGAGATTTACAAAAACATAACTGAAAATATTATCCCTTATTATATGGACGTATGCAATGAACACATAAGGTTTGGTTATTCATTTTAAGTAAAATCCTCTATTCCCCCATAACTGTCATTTCCCTCTAAATGCACCTGAATTTCTCTCAATTTGCCTATATAGGATGATGGTCAGATATAAAGTAGCAATTGGCAAGGGCTTCAGGTTTCTAGAAGCAGTTGGAAGGGTCATGTGCCTGCAGGGTCCCATCTTCAGACCAGGCACACACCAAACCAGGGTTTGGGCACTGGAAACTTGTGCTTGGAAGGTGCACACCCACATGACCAAGTCCAGGCCGTGGAGATAAACACAATTTTCCCACTGATACATTAATTTGTATTTTTGAATACAAATCTCTCAATCTGTTATGTTACGCTAATACTTCTCACTATTTTTTCCCAATGATAAATTACAGTCAAGCATCTCTCAGTTTCAATTTCATTAGAATGCTATGTCTGTGGCCATATCAAGCAGTTATTCTAGTTTCCTCAGAGCTGTGTCCAGCCCTTTCTTATCTTTGCAGCATACTGAATGAGAAATGCTGTATTTACCAAATGCTAGTATGGAAATTAGAGAGGGAATCTTCCAGACTTGAAAGGGGATATGAATATTAAAGTCTGATGATTCTGTGCAGAAACGAAATCATTAGGCCTTAAGAGCTAATGGCCTTAGGAACACAAACCAGCTTATTTATGCATTAAAGATGCAATGTATTTACATTTTTCCAGTTCATGAGTTTTATGATGATTTCCTTGCCTGCACTTTGTCTCCTTTATAGTCTGTATGAAATGGACATGTTTTGCACATTTGGGTAAGTATGAAAAAAAACCCAAAAAAGCATGAAAAAAACACCACATATTTTGGCTGCATAGAAAATCTGAATTTGACAAATTTGTTTAAAGCTGCTTTTATGAAAAATCCTACTTTTGTAAATTAAAGGGCTGAAGTGATATTATGCTGAGCTGTCCTTTCTTCATACAAACGTTTCAAATGTTTCAAAATGCAAGGCAAAATGATGGCCCAATTTGTTGTCATTTTCTGTGAAGGTTTTTAAATTAACAAATTACAACCCTTTTTTCACTATTTTTTCTAAAAGTTAGCTTTTCTCTTTTTCTTCTTCCAAGCATGGAGTGCTTTGATGGCAGAGGCGGGACAGAAGGCTTACAAATATCACACTATTTATTTCAATGGTAAGTTACTAAAGCATTTACAGTAAGTATAAATGCAAATCTGATGGCAACAATTGCACAACCACAGAATTCAATGTGGTGATGTTCAAAATTACATTTGTTACTCTCGTAGAACAGATGAGAAATTCACCTGAATTCTAGTCACCTACATTTAGTTGTGTTGTTTTTTAAAAATTCGGACTTGCTTCTCTAGATGACAGGTAGTCATTTTAAAAAGTAGCATTCTTACACACAGCAGAAATATCCATCACCTTCAAACAGTGGTGGTACTCCAGAAAATTTTATAGGTTAATTTAAGGACTCGTAGGAGATAATACTCTGGGTTTTTTTCCTTGGTCTTAAAGCATTGTCACAGTTTACCATATGTTATTTCATTAATGCATTATCATTGGAAAAGAGTGCTTTAAGTACAAAAATACATGGCTTTTCCACAGATAAAATGGAATGAAACTCAGTGGAAGAGCTAATACCTTCTCCAAATGCATTTAAACCAGCTATGATTGCACTGGCACCTTAGGGAGGTTGCATTAAGAAAGACTTATTATAATCTGATCATATCACCAGGAATTTTCTGTGGACTCCATCTTATGTACATTGAACAGGATGGTCTGCAGGAGAAATTAACAATGGCAATAACGATTCTATAATGATTTCCTTTCAGCCCACTATTCCAGCTGCTCAACACTTTCTAAAAATTCAGCTTTCTAGATGCAATTTCAACAAATTGGGTGCAAAAACCAAATAGATCTAGTGTTTGGTGTCTGACCACTTTTAGTAGAACTAAAAGTGAATAATAAAACCCAAAGTAAAAAAAAGCAATTCCCTGCCATGTTTGCTTTTACAAAGAGAAGAAAATCACCCCTGTCCTTTAAGAAGTCTGGAGATTTTAATCTGAAAGGTGATAACACTACATAGGAATTAAGTTTTGGAGGAAATAGCTGTCTAGTCAATGCTGGGCTGCTGATCTGAAAACTCTCAGCAAATTTTCAACATACTATTCGCTGTGTTCCTGATGCCATCAGCTCTAATGATACTACTGCAGCTTCTGAAGTTGGATACCTTCAGAGATAACTGGAGGTGATGAGATTCAGCAGTGAAGGGAAAGACAATCACTGGTTTTAAAGGACATTGCGTTGTATCTCAGGAGGGTAAATACAAGCTCCTGGCAGCTGGAGAAAGAAATACAAACTGATCATGGCAAGGGAAAAATCTTCTCATCTAAGAGTTGTAGAGCTGCAGCTGCTCCCCTGAAACCAATGAAAAATCAAGCCACTCACCAAGATGAAAGGACAGACCCTGCTAGTTAACTTCAACTGAAAATTCTAGAGCTTTTTGCTTTAAATAGAGAACTTTAAATTACTGAATACATCCTCAGTTCGGTTACTTTAATGACACAAAAGACAAAGTCACAGAAGCAGAAAATGCACTCAACTCCCTTTGCACCTCCCTTGTGTCATGTCGTAGTTCCCAAACGTGATCCTTATTTGTGTAAGCAAACTGTAATTGTTTTCTTTTCCATTTCAATGGGGATAGAATTAGACCCAAAGCCACTCAATTATATATGCTCCCCATGCTTCACTTTCCCACTAACCATTTGTGATGACCCGTCAGTGTGCAAGTGCCCCATTTGTGCCTGAAGCAATTTCATGTCATATGAATCCTGCACAGCAACAACTTAATACTTGCAAGAGAAAGCTTGCTGCTTTCATTATTTTAACTTTTCCATGGAAGAGGTCATGTAGCAGTTAAATCTTGCAATGATTCTGCGGGCAGCCAAAGGATGTATCTCCCCTCATAAAACAGATCTAGGCTTCTAGCAAATAAATATGTTTTTGTGCAAAACACAAGTATAGAATTCTTTTTTATTCACTACAGGTCTGTGTCTGAGAAGCCCTATTGATTGCTTCACTGTTGGCAATGGAGAAGAAAGTCCATTATTAGTGGTTTCCAAAATGCTGTTAACAAGGCTGCAATTTGGTTCATGCAAATAATTTTCATTTCTGAAAATATTTTTACTCCATTAAGGATATTTTCCCATTTAGTTCCCCTGATGGCAAAAGTGACCAGTAAAAGATGGAACCAGTCAAGGAAGAAGCAATTGCTTCTCTCTTGCTGATCAGACAACAAATTGGAGCCAGTCAAGCTTCCACTGAAGCATCAGACTGCTGACATAAAGAACAGCGCTGTTAACTACTGATTCTTGTCAATCATGAGACAACTCTTTGTGAAAAAGTGTTTAAGGCTTCACTTTACTAAACCACAGAAATGCTACAGCAGTGTTTAGAAAAGTACACAACGTTAGGCTTGGAATGATAAGCAGATTTATTTTTATCTGAAATATGTAAGTGAACAGTCCATGATGAGAGAATCAAATTTCACAGCTAATAGGCTCGCTGATTACGATGAATTGTCGGTATTTAGTTAAAACACCTCCACTCAGCCAAGAATGTCATTATTTCTGATGGAAGTTGGAACATTTCATTGCACATTGTCTCAGTTGTCATCACATCTTTGGCACAGTAATTTTTTCTCTTAAATCAACTGCATTTGCACTGGAATTCTGTTGTGCATGTAAAAATCATTAGGAAATTTACAAAAGTGTTAACCTGCAATACTTGGTTCTGCAATTTTAAGAAACCATAAGGGACAGTTCCTTGTAAGACTTCCCTTTTCCAAACTTCTGGTGGTCTGCAGCAGGTAGGCATCAATCATTAGGCAGCTCCTGCTGCCAGGTTCTTCCAGTAAGTTTCAAACAAATGCACGACTAACAGAAAACATTTGTATCTACACAAATCCTACAGAAAACTACTCACAGTGGCAATTTTGTTATTAAATATTTGTATCTCTCTGAAACATCTATGCTTACTTTATCAGATGGCAACACTAAACACTAAGAAAGTGAAGATGGCATAAAAATCTTTGGTTCAGCTATTAAAAAAAAATTCTCAGAGACAGCAAGGTAGTGTGATTGGTCTTCAAAAAAATAAAAATCCCCATTTTTAGCATGTTTTTGCCTAATAGGAGCAACTGAGAAATTTCAAATGCTATGTATTATTCAAATCATTAAGAAATGACAGATACCAGGCCAGGTTGTACAGTATTAACCCTGACACTGCTTCCCAGAAAGTACGCCCCATAAAATCATGCAGCCTTTTAGATTTCCTGTCCAGCTAACATGGAGTGGAGAACAAAGGTGCTTTCTCCTATGGTATGATTTAATACTGATGTGTGCCACTAGCATGAGAAAGGTGTATTTCAAATAATATGCTGGAGAATAATAAAGTAGGAAATTCTGCTCTGTAACAGTGGTAAAATCAGTTTTCTGGCTTTCATTACTGTTGTCAGAGGATGTAGCTGTTTACAAATCAGTAGTGTCAGTAAGATTTATCTCTAACCTGGTTTAAGGTCAAAACAAGCTCGCAGTGGCCAACAACACTGCAAAGTAGTCATAATTCATTTCTAGATCCAGGCTCCTCACCTGCTGTCCTTCAAACTGAAATAAACCAGCTGAAATGAACATAAACATCCATGGTCACAATTCCTTTTCTAAAGGAGATTAAATCTACACCTGGAATTGAGGATTTCATACTGTAAAATAACAGGTGATCAATGCCTGGAGTCCGCATGAGAGAAAGGTGCAGCACTGAAAAGTGCACTGGGGTTTGAAGAAGGATGTGCAGGATGAAAACAGCACAAAGCTCTCTTCTACTTGCCACATAATCCTCATAAGTCTAACCCTGAATTCACATGTTCTTGCTGGTGGCTCTCCTGCATGCATTGACAGATACTGTCTCCAGTGTGGAGTACCCAGCCCAGCTTAAGATACAAAATCTGTGTGTACTTATCATGACTTAAATGGAATCAAATACTGCATCGAGATGGCTTAATAATACAAGTAAATTGATGGGTAATAAGAATTCAATTTTGTGTGTGTGTGTGTGTTTTATATTAAAATATATATGGAAAAAGTAATAAAAAAAAAGAAAACAAATCAGGAGGCTACAATAACTCATATAGAATTTGAGAATTACAATTTTCTAATCTAAACTAGGCTATCTTTCATTTAAATTAGAAGATCAGAGTTGAAAATTATTAGAATGTTCTTTCTAAACAGTTACATGCCAGCTGCAGATGGGGACTGTGTTTTTCATTCACGCTGTCACACTGGGAAAGAAACCAAACACTCGAACGTTGCTGTCGTAACTCCTGAACATTTGTCTGTTTGGTTTATTAAGTTAGAAGTTACTGTCTGTGATATAACCAAACAAATAGCTACTGAAGTTGGAACAGCTCTTTCAATTAGCATTGTCATACAAACAAGAACATTTGCGCTGTGAATGAGTAAGTGGCTGGTGCAGGCAAGAGGAGCGACTGCTGTCTGGGGGAGACTGAAGAACGACTGCGACATTAGGATGCCGCGGCTCATGCCAGCTCCCCCCACTCACACACCCTTCTCCAAGACTGCATTGCGTATGCTTTCACAAATCAGCCCAACGCTGTCAGTCGGGAGCTGGGGAAGTATGACTGGCGTGCTGCGAGCGCCTGGCTCCTTTCCCTCGCCACAGCGGGAGCAACGCACAGCGCCAGCTCTCGAGCAGGGGAAGGTGGAGCTGGAGGGCTGCACACGCTTAGGCAGCAGCAGCACACACCCTGCAGCACACTCCCCACGCCTCCTGCACAGCCCCGTCAGCCAGCCCTGCCCCAGCAGCCTCCCCAGCACGCCCCTGCACTGGGACATGCCGTGGGCTGACTCCTTCCCTCTGGAGACAAGACACGACACTAGCCCAGCGCTGGGCACCCTGCGGGGCCCTCGCAGGATCAGCACCTGAGGGTTCCCCAGTGCTCGGGCACCATCAGGAATCCCCAGATAGGGATGGGATGCCCAGCCCTATGCGGCACACAGAGAAAGCTGTGGTAGGTGCTACATCCAGCCTGCGAGGACTGCCAAACCTGTGGGAGGTTTCATGTCAGTGGGAAAGCGGGGTGTTTATTATCGAGGGATAAGGAGAGTCTTTCCTTCTTTGAGTCCTAAAGTGTTAAGGAAACTTCCCAGTCTGACCATTCTCGAGACTCTGGCAGTCACACTCCCAGCTCCACAGACTTTCACTGCCGGGACCAAAGCCCCTTCACAGCAGTGACTCCAGTGACCCAAGAGGTCACTGGACTCCCTTGCACACCCCACACCCACACGGTCAGATCAGACTTCCTAACTGGTCCGACCCCAGGCTTCCCATAGCAGAGCCTAGATATTCTTGTTCCATAAAACAAATTATTCATGGTCCAGGAACAGAGAAACAGCTCGAGCTGGTGCCTCCAAGGAGGGACCCCAACAAAGGAACCCCTGGGCTTTTATCCCCTCACAGTCCAAGCAGGCCTAAGTCTTGCTCTTCCTCCCAAGTCCTGGGCTCCTGCCTGTCTCTCTGTGTCCCTCACCTGGCTGTACCACAGGTCTCTGAGCCCTTTGTCACATAAAGGGTCCACAGTTTGGGGACTCTTGCCTTGGGCTCCCAGAGCTGCACCTGCAGCTTGCAAACAGAGGCACCTGCACCAAATGTATCCCTCAACAAAAGTAGCAAGCACATGCACAAAAATCCCACACAAACCATAATGCAAAACCATAAAATCTTCACCAGGCATAGATTTAGATCTGCCTGTAAGCTGGAATGCTAAACCTACTTTTGGTGCATCAAGGGAAACAGCCTTGATAATTAGATTACTGATTTATGATAGGTCAAATTTGAAGTTAGCATAATTTAGAGCTCCTAGCTAGGATACTTTAGTTGACTTAGTGAGCAAATGAAACCAGATCTGATTACGAGGTAGTAACACTGGACAAGCTGTGCAAGAAGGGTGCTGTTCTCTGGTGCCATGCCTCAGAGCACTGTACATTTACTTACAGCAATAATGGGACCACATTTTCACTTAGTTTTGTCTGTACTATCGTCACATTGGGATACCATTGGTATGGTCCCAGAAACTTGTGGACTTGTCCACAAACTGGTCCCACTCATTTTTAAGCTATTAAATACAATGAAGTTTTCCATGAGATCCTGTAATCATTGAGTTTCTTACTAAAGATTAAGTTCACAGCATAAACTCATGTAGCTAATTGACCCCAATAACTTTCATACTATTCAGATTCTTATCCAATACTTATTATTGGAGATCTTTTAATGTGCATGGAAAGTAGTTTTGTACCCAGACAATTTTACAGTCTGTATACTGCTTTTCTCCCTTGAATTTCTGAAAGAACTCTGTAGAATCCAACTCACCTGAATAGCATGGAAAGGAACCAAGACCACTATCTGTAAGCTTTAGAAGCTTGATGATTTAGTTTGGTTTGAAGTTGAACTTGTTTGCTTCATTCTGTTTTCAATTCCTTTTTTGTTTGTTTGTTTGCAGCAATCGGAAAATTACCACAGATACAGCATTTGCAAATGTTATTTTCTTAGACTAGATTCTAGGATTGTCTTGTAAGACCAAGCACAGAACCATCCTAAATCTTTTCCAAGAGGAAATGAATATATTTGCTACAGCAAATGCAATTCAACATATTTCGTTAAGTCTTGGGGCTATTTTCCTATAACATCTTGTTTGTCAGCAACACATGCAAAACTCCAGTGGCACAGCTTTGAATCTCTTTGTAAATAATGACACTGAAAAAAATGCAACTACATTAAGTTTCAATGAAAGTAGACTTTGCTTATCAGACAGAAAAAAAAAGGGGAAAGAAGTTTTTGTTCCACTCACTACACATGAGAATTGATTAGAGAAGCAAAAGTCTGTGTTAGACTGCAAATGCAAAGGCACTTTTCATTAATATGATTATATCCCTCACTATGAGAAGTAACATGGTCATTTAAGAAAAGCCAATTTGAGTTTTTCAGTGGAGACTGTACAAAGCCCATGTGGCATCTGCCCACTGCTCTGCACTCTGTGTGACTTCTGAACATTACAAATCATTGTCCTGAGCTGCCTACTGAAGTGAGCACAGAGTCTTTGGATTTAGCACAAACTTCCACTTCTTTAGTAAACTGTGGGGTGTAAAACCACACACTACCAATTACTGACAACAGATGTGACTAAAATTTCATAAAAGCCTTCAAGAAGGGGGCTTTAGATAATGAAAATGGTTCGGTATGTCTGACTCATATAACAGATGAGATGACTTTTCTGTACCCCTTCTCTGCCCACCTGCTGTACATGCAGTACTGAACTGCCATCATTACTTCAATCCATACATACAAGAACACAAGCAAAAAATCCTAATTATTAGCAAATTCCCTGCTCAAAGCTCAGGTCTTCTTTCCACATGCCAACAAATTACTTTTCAGTATATCCTTCAGTATTGGCACTTCCTGCTTACAAAAATATTCTTGTGCTTTCAATAAAGTTGCAGTGCATTTTCCAGTCAGGTGTCTAATGGGCACACGGACACAGAAAATAAATTCTGCAAGGCATGGAACTGACTCTTCCTATCCACCACATCTTCCTCCATGAAACTTCACTGGCAATGGGATTAGTAGACCTCTAGATGCAAAACGCAAGAAATAGCATGTTCTTATTTTCCTGAACAGGATGAGTACCTGGGTCTCTCTTACTAATACTAGGTTGATATAATTCTGTCTGTACAAATACAGGCTGTTAGCTCTATGTGCAAATATTCTTACTAGCTGGAAGAGTCTGGCCTAGTGCAAGAAAAGCTCTTTATTGTTTCTTCACCAAGTCTGGCAGCTCTGCCAAATTACTTGCACTCAGGGTATCTGCAGATAGGTGTGAAAGCAATTACAGAGATACCTAGTCTATTTTTGCCTCTTTTCTCTCCTCAAAATTTACTCATTTCAAAAACCAAAGTAAAGGCTTGGAACAAGTAATATTCCAGGCTTCAAAACACATCTCATTTTCGCTATCAGTAACACAGAAGTTGCAAGAAATCTGGTGCTCCTCAAGAATAGCAACAGATAAAACTATAATTTTTGCCACATTTCATCCCATCGTTATTTCTTTCTCAAGAATGACACGAAGANTCTTTTCTCTCCTCAAAATTTACTCATTTCAAAAACCAAAGTAAAGGCTTGGAACAAGTAATATTCCAGGCTTCAAAACACATCTCATTTTCGCTATCAGTAACACAGAAGTTGCAAGAAATCTGGTGCTCCTCAAGAATAGCAACAGATAAAACTATGTTATTTCTTTCTCAAGAATGACACGAAGAAAGGGATTTCCTGCTGGTTTGTCAGAAGATTGCTTCTTGCAGTCTGTAGAAAACCAGCAGATATTTTGTTAAAAACACTTGGTGCAGAGCAGACCTGAGGACCATATGGTTTATTGCAAAAGATTCTCTCTGACACATCCTCCTCAAATGTCAGTCCTGTAATTCTGTGGCAGGGATCAATAATCCCAGTGTGGAGGGAGCTATCCTCCCAGTGAGACCCAAGAATCTATGATTAGCTGCAACAAGAACAAGGACTGGGCAAAGCTGTTCCAGGCAGATTTGGAATCCAGTAATGAAAACTCACCTAGAAGCAGCTGACAGTCCTGTAATGAAACTCACAGCAGTGACTCCTGAGCTGAGGCACTGCAGAATGCCTCCATAACCACAGAGATTACACGTGCCACAACTGTGAAGCATCCTTAAGTTCTTCCTGCAGGTCATCACCCAGATTTTAGAGAGAATCCACAAGAAATCTCAATTTGAACTTGAAATGGGGCATCTGTAGCTCTGCTGGACACCTGATAACCTTGAAGTGGACACGACTGCTCTATTATGGGAGAGATGATTCTCCTCGTCACTCCTGTCCTTCTTGACACGAAGATTATCTTATCCCCTCTGCAGCTGTATTTTCTTACTTGTAAATGAGGATAGGGTAATTCCAAACATGACAATTAAAACAACACTGACTGCAAAATCCGAATACTTCCAACTGTTTTGGATGTCAGCTTTCCTTCTCAGCCTACAGAGCCTGGGTTTGCTAGAGATGTATTTTTTTTTTTTCATGTATTTCTTAACAAACATTTTTCACTAGGAAGAATTAATTTGATTAAATTAACTCCTTTATGGTATAAAGTCGATTTGGTAAATAGCCTGCTTCTACATTTTCAAAGTAAAGCTAGACCACATGATTTTTGAACTTAATTCAAACTTCAAAGCCTTTCACATTTTAAGGAAAAGAAAGCGTAGTTTAAATTTAAATAAGAAATATGAAATATATATTCACACAAGCAAACACACTAACTGCATTTTTAAGACCATTATTTTTTCTTTATAATGTTCAGGAATATAAATTTTTCAGGATTGACCCTTCATGAGAATACAATTTCCTGAATACTGAGAATTCACTTGAAGTGAGAATGCCATTCATTACTCAACTCACATTAATAGAAGCTAATATCGAAATAAAATCATGATTGTCATTAACATGTGAATGTTAACGTTTATGTGGCTGGTGATAGCTATAAGCATTTAAATACTTATCTTCTTCAGTGCCTCTGAAAAGCAGGCACTGTTCTGGTTGTTCTGGTTTACAACTCTATTAATTTGAAATTATACCCCCCAATATTTAACATTGTTAGCTTGTATTTCTGCCTGAACTCTTCTGTGTAGCAGTTCAAGGAAAAATGAATGCTTTGTGCAGGCATCACCTTACTCACCTTGCTATGAAAAACAAACAAACGACAAAAAACAAACTCACCAAAAAACAAAAGCACACCACTTCCAATATTCAACCCAATAATGCAACCTGACTGTTTTCCTGTGAAAACACCACAGTGAGTTCTTTCAGGAATCAAAGGTCATCACAAAATGGACAAAAATTCCTTTAAATGCCTTCAAAGTTGTCAGAGATTTTGATTTAAATCTAACCAAATATTTCTGTGTTGTCTATACTGAATCAGCTTTGACTTTTATGATTTACCTTGCATAAATGTGTCACCTGCTGCAATATGCAAATTCAGTAAAATAAGCCTGAAACACATTAACGGGAGCATGACAGTATTGGTGTTATCCTGCCTTCTGCAGAGCACGTTTGCAAAATTCCATAATGCATATTAACTGCAAATGTACGACCCAAAGGTGGGTGTTTATCCTCATTCTTGGCTATCACAACAGCAATCCTCTAAAAAGCAATTTAGGAATACAAGGAGTTCATGTACATCTAGGCACTTATTTCCTTATCTGCTGTGAGGAAAGGAAAGTTGGGATGGGAGGGACACGATCTCCTTTCTTCCTGAACATCTTGCCCAGAAAGGCACTGAGCTGTTGTGCAGCTGTCCTGCCATGTGTCACCTCGAGTTCAGGAAGGGCCAGGTGGCAGCTCTTTAAGGACAGCTGACCAGATGCTCCCAGAGGAGACAGAGTCTGCTGCAAACACCAGCAGGAAGTTCAGATCCCAGCATAAACCCCAGAGTGCAGGGAAGGAAGACACAAGGAATGCTCTCTCCAGATCTGCGTATTGAATTACTTTGTTTCGTATCTAAATAATAAAATAAGTCCTGGAAATTATCTCTCTCTTGATTAATATCCTCCTCAATTTCTCTTGTAAATGAAATGAGACAGTTCCTCTTCTGAAGATTAATTAGATGAAGCAATTCCTGCTCTACCATCACGCCATGCACTTTAAAACCCCTGGCATGCAGCAGTTACTGTCTCCTAGATCAGTGGGACTCATGGAAATGATCCAGTCATGTGTTCAATAACTTCCTTTAACTGACAATCATGTTATAAAAAAACCATTTTAGACCAGTTTACTAAATGAGCAAATCAATAACCAGTCTAAACAAAAACAGCCACAGTAAAATATTCAAGAATACTATTATGAAAAAAAAAATATTTTACAATAGCACCTGACTCTCTGTCAGATATTTCTCTGTCTCCACACTGTAGAGAATTGGCAAAGCACTCACAAGAAACACAGGATGACCTCACGAACCTTGGGGAATTAAGAAGAGAAATTTGCCTGCCCAAGCAAGTGCTTGACATTCAAAAATAACCTCCTAAAATATAACCAGTGTGCAAGAGTTCAGCCAACTAATGGGTTTTAACCAGGAAAAATCGGGCCATTTTTATGGTGAGATTGACAGCTTTGGCTCCACGCTTCATCTTTTAAATGCCACCTACACCTCAGCTGGGGCACATCAATAGCACCATTGATTTTTTCTCACTTCAGTGAAATTACTCATTTTCTGCAGTTGCAATGTTACCGCAAAATAAAGCAACTATTTGAACACTTGAGAGCATTAGCTCAGCCCTCTTTAAGATATGTGTTTGGCTCTGTATGTGGCTAAAGATTTAATGATATCTGCACACAGCTCCCTTCCTTGTCTCCTGATAAAATTATCCTTCAGAAAAACCCCAATATGACAAATAACAATTAGCTTCTTCATCAATTGAGGAGAACATTTCTGATTGACCGATTTTTTTTTTCTTCTCTGAATATTTTCTTTAAACAGTAGAGAAAACATTGGACAAAAGGAAATAGTATGGGGGGTTTTAGGTTAATTTTGTTTGCCTGTTTAAAAGTTGGACTGGAATCTCTAAGGCATTTTGTAAAACACAGTTCATATCAGAATAGTTATTTTTTGTGTGCCTTCCATAACACAGGCAAAATAAGTTTCAAATAATTTCTTCTTTGGTCTTACTAGATGACAGGAATCTCTAAGTCATACTTACATCAGTAAGTAATAACTTATGATTCCAATATCAGTAACAGTTTTTTAGGATTAATCCCTATCTTACCCACAGTGCTTAATTGCTAAAGTATGACTGATCCTTAACAACTGCCTTTGCATTAAATTCAACTCTCCTGTGATCCACAGGTCAACCTCACTTCTGCCTTTTCTTTCAAGAAGAAATAAAATTGTCAGTCCTTACTATTACATTAATACTCTAACCATACATCTTCCAAAGACTTTTTAAACTGCAAAGTTTTTGATGAATAAGACTTTGCAGACTGTTTTTATACAGAACCAAAATATTCATAATTGTCAAAATTGCTGATATTGAAAGCTTATACTGTACACAGTAAAGAATATATGCCCTAGCAATGTCTGTTGAACCATTATCTTCATTTACATTTCATTTGAAAAATACCTTCTAAATTCACTTTTTTTTTCTAGCCAGGAATTTTTTAGATCAATGTCAAATCAAAAATGGATATTTACTAAATGCAAGCAGGCCACAGATAAAGCCCGAACATTTTGCAGAAAAAGAAAAATTGCATCAAGCTGCACAGAAATAAGTGGGTTTATCAGCACTCACAGCAATTGCAAAGAAGAAATTATCTAACATGTATGACCTGAAAAAGTAAATTCATTTATGAAGGCTTTGCACATTTTTACATGGTACAAAACTTTCTCCCTAAAGCCAACAGTAACAGTTTGAAGGGAATTACAGGATATAATAAAAGTCTTAAGATCACAGGGAATTTTTCAAATGCTGCCTTTGGAAATAATACCTTGTGCATATAATTACTTACAGTTTGAGTACCACAAGTTCACGTAACTTTTTTTTAAAAAATCTGCATCTCATTATTTTGCTCGTGTCACCATTAATACGACAGCATTCCTTCTTTCTCAGGTCTGCTCTGCAGACCTCCCTCAGTATCACAGCACATGCTGCTCTCAGGGACAGCAACCCTTCATGATGACTTGGAGTTCTGGCTGCTCCAGAGCAGATGGAGGAGTCAGCTCCACTCTCTCTCTGTCCTGACCTCTGCCTCAAGAAAAACTTCCCAGTCTGTATAGCTGCTAACATAGAAGGTCTGTCCTTCCCAGTCTGTATAGCTGCTAACTTAGAAGGTCTGTCCTTCCCAGTCTGTATAGCTGCTAACTTAGAAGGTCTGTCCTTTCTTTGAAATTAGTCTTGAACTCTCTATATTGCGAAACGGACTGTTAATAATCTAGTATAACAACTCTTATGCTATTCCAACCCTTCTTTTCAAAAGAACACTGTATGCCAGACTGATTTCGGCTTTTTCAATACTTTCATCCAAAACCTTTTCCTTATAAACTGTTTGTCCTGTTAACTGTTTACAGTTCACCTGTGCCAAAGGCGTCCTTTGCTGATCATTCCCATCCCAGCTCTGAGAAAAGCTGCACCAAAGCCTTTCTGGACCTTACTGACATTTCAGTTTTTTACACAATGCAAAGGTAGTTATTTAGATTAGTCAGGGGTCAAACAAACTGCTGGCTATATACACACAGATTTCTGCAAGCTATATACATGGAGATTTCTATCTGGCTGTATAAATACGAGGGATTTACTTGTTCCAAAAGCTTGCAAATCTTGATTACCGTGACTGCCACAGAGGCTGGACATGTGTGAGGATTTGTAGTCTATCCTCAGTGAACACGAAGCTAACTAAAGCAGCTTAGACAAGATCTTTTATTTGATGGCAGAGAACTAATCTTGGATGCAATACAATGTATACAATCTCGAATCACTACAGGGACCTGATCACCCTACTCCTTTCACCATCTGCATGTTTTAGTTGCAGCCAGCCTGTAACCCCCTTCCTCCTCCACTGCAGTGTCCCCTCATCCTATAGCACCCAGAGCCAGCGCCTCTCTTTGGAAAAGGCACGGTCAGATCTCTCACTCATCTCTGCCTCCTCAAACAAAGCCGTGGAAATCATCCCTCTAAATCCTCCCTGATCCCCTTGTGGTGATCTCGCTTCCAGAGCTGTTCAAACATATGGGCAGCAATCAGGCCATATCCAAGCTCACATTTACCAGAAATGTTTAGAACAGCCCAGTGTCCCCTTTTCGCCTGTACTTTCAATTTATACATATGTTTGCCTGTAATTTCAGCCTATACATGTCGTTCCCTTGACATATTATTACCCTGCTGAAGTGGAAATTCGTATCTGTATACATTAGAAAAATAACACTGTGACAAAAAATATGAAAATCCTTGCATAATAAATCCTCCTTATTGCTTGCAAGAAATACCATAACTCATAGAACAAAACAAAAATATATTACCTTGAAGTAAGAAAGTACCTATAAAATTAGAAAGGGGATTCTCAGATTTCAGGTGCTTTCATTAAGGAACAAAGTTTCATGAACTAAACAGATATATAATATTTTTAAAGCATTTCTGAGAAATTTTTGTAGTATGATCAAGATACTTGAAACCGCATTTAAGAAAAAATACCTTGTAGAAAAGTAAATTTCTGCTTTGGTTACTACCAGAAGCTGCAGCCCTTGTTCTAGTTGACTTCCACTAACTTTACTGCCAGTCAATGGGAACTGCATGACAAAATTTGCAGAGAAAACCACAGTGCTGACAGAGCAGAGGAATTAGTGACTGAAACCAAGTTAGGCAGGATGCTTATGCTGTCACTATTCAAGCTCAAGGAGTATTTACACAGGATCTCTATCAGAGAATAAATGCACACACAAAGAATTACTGCTGTACTTCCTAGTGAACCCATACAAGAAATACTGAAGCATGGATTACACACACAAGGAAAGCTTTTGAGAGAGCAGGAGCCCCAAAGGAATACAGCAGAAATGAAGTTTATTTGTTACGGTAAAAGTCAACATGGCATGCAATACAGCTTAGGCCCACTACTTATTTCCTGATTTTATTGTGGCACACTACTACTGGGTAAAGAAGAAGTGACTATGAAGCCTACTTCTGGACACAGGATTTAAAGACCTGATTAGAAGAGAATTAAAATATTTCTAGAAGGAAAAGAGTCCTGTTAGTTTTGCTGAAATGATAGCTAGCTAGCTAGCTAGAATACATAAATATACAAGTATAAATATATATATTTGAATTTATACATATCTATATATATGCAGACAGCAAAACTGTCAAAGAGAAATTAACCTGTCATGAGACATTTACCCTGTATTACCTATATGAATATATATATGCCTATCTATACATAATGAGAAGTTAGTCCTGATAAGCAGTTTTATTATTTTATGCCAACTATTAGGCTAATTTCAATTACAGCTTAAGCATTAATATAACTATAAAATATATAGCAGCAAAAAGAATAAAGGTGTTCTTAGGTAAAACCAAAATAAGTACTCTGAGTTATCCTCCAAACACTTCACCCATTGTCCCACCAACCTGGCAATTTGTGTTGTATTTGTGGATTCCTCGTGAGACATTTGTGAATTTATGAATATATAAAAGCCTACTTGTAACTCATGAACAATGGTCAAAATGATTATTTTTACACTGCCATTTCCATTTATGCTCACTGCTTGTAATTTCTACGAGTATCTAAATTTACTCTGTATTTCCCATACAGGTAGGAATTGCAAAGCTAACCTTATCTGTTCCACAGTTTTTAATATTCATATTTCTAGTGTAATATGACCACTTCTACCTATTTTCAAGTTGCATACTGTTTTTTATATCTTATCTGCAGGTGTGATACAGATTCATTTTACGTTTCAAATAGAAGCAATATAAACTTGCCTTCCTCATATATATGGATTCTCAAGGAAATAGAGGCAAGATAGCTTCAAGTGCTAGTAGTGTCATTAAATCCTGCTATGTTATCAAAAGCACATGTTCAGAATGCAAGGATCTCTAAGGTGTCTGCTTCTTTTTCAAAAGAAATGCATTTTGTCTTCCTTAAGTTGCAAAATGAAACTGAAAATGAAATGAAAAGGTTTCAAACACTCGGCGCCAAAGGGTTAAAGGTGAAACTTCTCGATTGTCATCATTTGTTGTGATATCTCTAATCACACTATGTGTGCATTAATTGGATTCAGTAAAATCACTTGAGCTTTTAGTGTTCTGAAAGTCTGAACAAATGGATTCGTATGAAAAAACCTGCACCATGAAAAACAAAGATAAAGGAAGTATTTTTATTTCCTTTTGTTTAGCCCAATGTGGGGATTAAAATGATATTTGTTAACTAGAATTATAGCAGGATCACAGACAGTTAACTCTGAGAAAACATAGTCTCAAAGGAATATTCCAGACAAACAAGAAGCTATAAAATAAACATATTCCCTTTAGCTACATAGGAAAAACATATGAAACACATTCTACATCAACTCCAATTCTGTCTAATTACTGCTATGCTACAACTTCCAGCCTATGTTCTAATTTAAATGTATTAAAAGCAAATGAAAAAAAAAACCACTGATTTGTGTCCTACTGAGACACAAAAATTCACACCCAGACTTTTTGTCATACAATTTATATAACTCATAATTCCTTAAAAACAGGTGAGAGAATAACAGGTTCGGAGTAACCCTAGGCCTTTTAGTAATGCTAATTTGCAATTTCACACTGAGCCAGCGAATGAGAAACAAACAAAAAAAAAATTTACTGTAACTAAGTGAAAGAACTAAACCCAGCACCTCTGCCAAGCTGCTCTGGGCACCACACGAGACAGGAGCACTCTGCAACCCGCAGGGGGAGAAAAGGGCTGTACTTGGGTATTCCAAGCCAAGACAGTCCTAATGTCTGCATTTCATTTGACAGAGTTATTGCTGATTTTCAAATGCCAGCCCTTTAACTGCTGGCTGGAAGGAGGTGCGGGCTGGTTTGGAATAACGTAATTGACACAGATCTAAAAACATCGCTTTGCCACGCACAAGAGAAATGATGTTTGCTTATTTTTCTGCACGGATGAAGGACAGCTTGAATGATTCATCCTTAAGCGGGTAAACAAAAGTGGGGGTCTGAATTGAATTGCAACATAATTTCCTTGAAAAGCTTGTTGAGAACATACGGCTACACTGTATTGTGGCAAGGACTGCCAGCAGAACAAACACTACGTGCAAGCGCTGGAAGTATAAACACCCTGGACTAATCTAATGTTGAAGATGGGGAAAAGCACAAGCAAGAACTAATTTCTGCTTTTGTAGCATCAATTTAACCCTTTGAAAGTATGATTGCTTTGCAGCAGCACCAGTGGACTCCTTGAAGCCATGCTCAAGACTCCTTCTGTAATTCACTAAATAATTATGTTCACAAATTAGAAAGTAGTATGGTAGTAGCTTAGTATAATTTCTATTTTAGGCTAATCCACATTCAGAGCACATCTGCACATTGTATACCTCATTCGGTGTTTAGAAGCCATATTGTACAGAAGAAAAATAGCTGATTTATTCAGTGCTTTTCAAATTAGATTTCATACTGAAAACTTCCGAAAAGCACTAAACTCCTCTAGCTCCCACAGGCTTCAATGATGCCTGAAATGCAGAAGAACTGAAATCATCTTTGTAACTTAACATATATAGATTAGGATCTCCATATTTGAGCTTTTTCATGCAGATAAATGAAGAGGCTGTGTATGAACCAAGGCTCATATAGAAAAAACCTTCAAAATTAGTGTTTGTTCAGCAAGAGAAATAGATGTTATGTCTACCTTGCACAGATGAATAAATCTACTTAAGTCAATAAATACTAATGAAATGAATGGAACTAACATTGATTTCAGGGCAGCCAGGACTTTGCCCAATGTATTTACTCTGAACAAAACTGTATAAACACATTAATTGACTGCAAGGAGAGGGATTCAGAAAGATACAATATAAATTCTGCTGGCATTTGGTTTTTTGAACCAATACGTTTGACAGAAGCCTCATTATTTTTTGAAGTGATTTTAAGTTCTATATTTTGAATCAAGTCAATAAACCATTATTACCAAGTTCATTCTTATGAAAATTAAACTATACTTCATGCAGTAAAATCATAGGTGCTTCAGTTCATTCATAGCACATGACCAGCCATGAATTCAACATGCTTCAACTTTTATCATTTATTCATTTTTATTTATTTTATAAATTATTCATTTTAATAATTATTCTAAAGAGGTATTTTGTACCCTGATTTTTCTAAACTATTTAATACTTACCAATAAATATGTAACTCAGAATAATTACATCAAATTTGTATGTGGAAAGATGGCTGGGGGCTAAAATTAGGGGAAACTGAGAAGTTATATTCACATCCTAACAGAGGCTATAATGACACGGAAATTATAGGGTAAAACACAGCTGCTGCTCCTGGATGGAATGGAGCTGGCAGCTCCAAACCTACTCCACGATGATCCCCCATGGACACAATCTGCAACCACAGCACCTGCCAAGGGGGGTGGGATGGAGGCTGGAGTGGAGTGGGAACACCGCAGCCAGGCTCTGGAAATCCTCGCGGGGGGATCTCCAGGGTACTCTGCAGCTGAGAAACCCCAAAGCACCTGTCCACCGAGGGAGAGAGGAGTTCATGTCCTGAGCCAACAGCCTGGCTGCTGAGCCAGGGGCTGAACTGGGGCAAAATCACTCTCCTCAGATGAATGTGGTTCTTCTAAAGAGGGAAAAGGTGAAGGTATCATTTGTGTAGTTGTAGGAGCCTGTTTCTCCTGAGCACAGGGGGAAACCAAGGATCCCTTTGCTTCCAAAAGGATTTCTGAGCGAGAGTATACTGCTGTGAAATCAGAAATTGAGGTGTTCAAGTCATCGTTAGCCTTTGATGGAGACGCAGGAGAAAAATTTGGAATGCAAGTTGATGGATTGAAAATGATCATCTTAAAACTGAAGTTGAGCAGTTTGAAGCTCTTCTCGCTGCTGTGGAGCACAGAGAGAAACTGATGGAAAAACTGCCTCCTGTTTCAGATACTCTATGGCTCTGCAAGTCAGTACATTACACAAACCCTGAGACTTGGGACAGAGATATTTGGTACAGTAATGATGATGATAAAACCGTAGAGAACCCTGATTGTAAGTGTGAGAGTAGGAAAACAGAAAGACTCAGAATTACCACTTCAGTAACACCAAAAATGTTAAGTTCAGCACAAACAGCAGTGACAGGACTTCTTCCTAACTGGAGACTTCATTTCAAATAGGCATTTAAAGCTTTGAGAAAATGCACATCCAAGAACAGTGACAAGAAATGAAAGAAATATATTAATCCCTGAGCAATCAAAGAGCTGCCATCACATTTAACTTCTTAGGCTGAAATGTAAATATAAATGTTGAAATTGATTAAACTTATCACAATGTATAGGGAAAGTTGTCAACAGAATACTTTGGCTGAAGTATAAGTCCTTATCACAGCCATTTATATAGCCATCTAAAATATAAGAATTAATAATATTTATTTTTAAATGTATTGATATAATGTATCTGGGAAGACCTCTGCTTAGTAATTTTTAGCCATGGTGCCAATGTGATTTAAAGTCCATTTTGTAAGTTTACATATTTATCAGAGACCAGAGAGACCCTGACAACTCTGACAACCTCAAAATCTGTTACTGAAGCAAGGTACCCACATGATAATTAAAAGCATTTCTGCTAAGATAGTTTATGCTTTCAAGAATTAAGGAAAGGGCAGTCAACTCTTCCGCATTTTATTACATACTTTTACCGTTTCAAGCGATTAAATTAATTATTATGAAATCCAGATTATTAAATGTTTTCAAAATACAAGATATTTGCCCTTAGGTTTCAAAGCCGTGTGCTTCAGCTGTATCCTGTGTGCAGCAGCATTGTGAATCAGATTGGAGTGTGTGAAAGGCAATATAAATTGTTCCATTGGACAGGACTAACAGATGAGTTTGTTACTGGAGTTAGCAGTGCTGTTGCGGCTGACCTGTTATCTCTGACAGACAGGTACGAGTTCTGTGGCCATACAGTGGCAGCTGTACCTGAATTACTGAAATTCTTGTAAGGAAAATGAAAAGCATGAAGGAGAGGAGCAGCTACCGAGTGTGAATCAGGATTTCTGGATTGACTCCATCTGATCCTTCCATTCCCCTCTCCCTACAGAAGTGTGGTGTAAGAATAAAGTGAACATGGGAAAGAACAGAGTTGAATGTTTCTGTGGGAGCCTGCGAAGAAAACATACAGATTAATACAATGATTTCACTTATTGAGTAGTTTCAGCATAATTACAGCTATATTAAGACTGTCATAGTGAGGCATCAACAGTGCCATCATAATGCCTACATAAAAGGTGACTCATCAGAGCCCTGAAATTCAAGTGAAACACTTACTGTCACTCAAAATGCTTTAGGAAATGAAAGCCAATTTTTGCAGCCTAACAGGCTAAGTCACTATGCTATTTTAATTATTTTTCATTCAGACAGATTTTTCTTGGCACATAGAACCAATGCATCAAGGAGAAATTTCTTTTGAAAAAGCACACAGCTAGATAGTATCCATTGAGGATGCAAGAGCAAAAACAGAAAACAAAAAAAAAAGAAAGAAGATGTCATCTAAGAGTCTAAATACTGAAGATTTACAGAAAAGGGAATAAGGGAAAGAAGCAAAACCTGTAAGCCTTTAAATTTATACACAATCACTTAATAACTGGACATATTTTGCTGGGAATGTGTCTAACAGAGAATTATGCAACAATTACTTCTAAGCCTGTAAGTAAACTTACAAGCCATTCAAAAAATCCATGTAACATTCCAACAGTTAGTTAGTATTCCAAAAGCATAAAATATGGGGGAAAAAAATTGACACATTTCCTTATATAGTGCAGAACATCATGTATATCATGTCTGTGAACAGCCAGAGATCTGGGAAAAAAATACAGTGACTTCCAACTCAATGGGACGTGACGTTTTCAGTGAGTGATCTCCAGCTCAACAACAGACAAGCCTCAGCAGCATTTCCCTCCTCCCTGCACCTCACTCCACTCCAGGAAATCCACTCTGGTTACTCCTTATGGAGGCTCCAGGTGACTTTGCCTTGTTTGTTCTCACACAGGCTGGCAGTGTTTTCAGCTAGGTGAACTGCATTCACCTCACAGAGCAGAAAAGCACAAGGGAGATGGTCTTCCATCTGATGGGGGAAACAAATCAAAAGTGCTTTATTTTAACAAAAAGAAGATATATTTTAACAATCATGTCCAGTCTATTTCTTAATTGTTGGATAACGTGCATCTTTAAAACTTTTAGTGGAACACGGGAAATTCACCTTCCTGTTCCTACAGTAGGTGGGATTGGCTAATATAGGCAGAAAGAGATCCCATCATAAACACATACATTTAGATATTTCAGCTTCGAATCAGCCTAATAGTAGAACAATTTAGGGAACTGTACTAAGGTTTTGTGAATTTCATTTTGATAACACAGGAAGTATTATGAGAAAACCTATGAAAACCCATGGGCTTTGGAGAAATACACATCCTTTACAGGCTCTCCAGCACCATGTTTAAGTGAAAATGAAAATTCTGTTTCAATAAAAGATGAAGTTTTTTTGTTCATTCTTGTGCTTTTTAAAAACAGTGTAATCTATAAGATTTAATCTATAAAGTTATACTGCTTAAATATACACATAATATAGTCAAATGGTCCATTAAACAAAATAAAGGAGGCTCATTTCCTTTCAATTATCAAAATCTGAAAAGATACTAAATTTCAAAGTAATGTATTCTTATTTCAACAGAAATTTCCATTTTCCAATCAGTTCTTGAAAACATATTTATGTAGCATTATCATACACCAGAGTTTACTTTCCTTCACATGACCTAAAACACTTCGTCTAAACGTGTAATTTTCAATACATTTACTTAATGTGCTTAACAGTTTGTCAAGGTCAGTAACACACTATCACCTCAGATGCTTTTTGAAATTATTCCTCATGATCCCTGTATTATGAAAAAATACAAGGGAAAAGAAATGGCTGAAAATTGTGATGCATAATGAACAACTAAGAAGCTGCTGACCATCAGTTTGCTTGTTTGAGAAATACTGAGGTAAACTGCAACGAAGTGAAGCAGCTGCTAGAAGTAGCTGATGTAGTGGACAAACAATGGGGATTAATCTCCTATCCATAGCAAAGAATTTCAATGGAAAGTTTGTTCCTGAAGAATTTTCCACAGAGCTCAGTCCTTTTGAGTGGTTCACATCTTGACCCTCCCTGAGGACATTTAACATCAGACAGCACGGACTCTCTTCTGCTTGGATGGGAACACAGAATGCATGGAACTACAACTGTGCGTGGAAATCAACAACAGAGCAGGTATTCCTCCTGTGGGTGGCAAGGTACCTCCAGACAGAGGGTTTTATAAACACTAAGCTTGTGGGATTTTCATCCCAGTTACACTATTAATAATGTAGGGATGTAACCTACATAGTAACTGCTTCATGCAAAGCATCCTTCTTCCAAGCAACATCGCAGGATTAGACTGCGCTAGCCTACTCTAAAAATAAAGTCACCCATCATGTGGCCTTGCACCAGCTATGAGTAATCTGTTTTCTTCCATCTCCAGCTTTCCACTAACATGGCAGTTTGGAACACAAGTCTTTTCCTGAGCAGAAAATAAAATAGATGTTAAATGAGTGAGACTAAGGCCAGGAAAACTGCTTGCATTGCATTAAGGGTTGCCTCACAATGACACCTAAATGTACTTCCATGGAACTGCTCCTTCCAAATTCTATTGTGAAATACAGTAAAGAGATTTTTTTTTTTTTAAGTTACGTAACAAGAACCCAAAATAAAGCATTCAGATAATCACTTATATTGTAAAAGCACAAGAAGCTTCAAGCAATAAAATAGCAAAGCGCTCCTAATTAGTTTTCAAGGGTTACATTTTGCCACCATAAAATGGGACAGAAACAGGAAAGCAGGAAAGGCAGCGTGCTCTCCAGAGGACTATGCAAGGGTGGGAACAAAAATTTAGTCTCCAGAGCTCATGCTCTGCATCTTGTACTCGAACATTAATCTAAAAGGAAGCACACGGTGACAAACTACAGTCATTCTGACTGATGCAAATGAAGGCATATGTCAGAAAAACTGGCATTTTACAGATGATATTAATAATAGATCTAATAGATCAAGAATGACAAAAGAAATTAAATATTTTTGAAAGTACACATATGTTCAACTTCCAGGAAAAAAATGAAACAAACCAGTTTGACAGCAAAGACCAGGGAAATTTTTTTGTTTGGTTGTGGATTAGAACTTTCTTGTACTTTTATTAGTTATGGGACTCTGAGGACTTAATTAGTTGAAGTTAGAATTAATTCTGGTCATCTTCTTTTTGTGCATAAGCAGAGGAGACACCTCGGGATATGTACTGACAGGTGGATAGGTTACTAAACACTATTCCCCAAAAGGCAAATGCTGCTTTTTGCCCCTAGTACTCATCTCTGAAAACCACCTTCAGTCCAAAGAACACAGACAGAAACTACCCAAAGTATCCGGTTTTTCCCTGGGAAGAATTTGATGATTTGGTAAATAAAATGTTTTCCACTGTTAACTCAAGGATTTTCCTCTTTCCGTAATCCCTCCTACAAACAGAAACTCAAGGATTTTCCTTTTTCCTTAATCCATCATACAAACAGAAGCAAACACACACACACACCTTAGAGCAGCCACGTTCACCAGTACAGTGGTCATTTCTGGTTGGCTAAGCCTAGAAGGGCAGGCTGCATAATTTGTTTTCTTTTGGAAATAATGAGGAAAAACCCAATGCTATCCATTACAAATTCCCATGGTAAATGTAACTCACCCATAAACAAACTTATTGATGCAAAAAATCCTTAAGTATCTGTGAGATTTATTCACATCTTCACCTTAAGAGAAAAAAATGGCAACCAGACAACTTCCTACTGGAGCATATTTAAAAGAAATTAAGGACTCAGAAATAATTTCCAAAACAAAAGAGAGATCTGATCTAAGGCGTGCTATCTCAAATTTGCATCAGCGCTCCCCATGGACTGCCAAGAGCAGCCCGAGCTGGCACCATTCACACCTCTGTGGCTGGGAATGTCAGCTCACACTGACTGCAAGGGCTGTCTCTAGGGAAGGATGAGTTATGTGTTTACCATATGTCAGCCATTATGCCCAAACTTGGCTTTTCAGAAAAGAAACACCTTCGTGACAATCAAAAGCTGAACTATCTGGAGCACAGTGTTTGTATGATCTTCACAAAAATTAGAAGTGAAAGAATAAAAATTCAACACTAAAATGCTATGAATATCAGCTTCCTCAAATCTATGAATCTATTCTAGTTTCCTTTTGCACATATTATAAATTAATTCATAGAGATATAAAAAAAATAATGTGAGAGGAAACAAGGCCGAGTTGTACCCATTTCCTTCTCTGATTTCAGCTGAGCACTTGTCTTTTGTAAAGAAACAGCAACCACTAACTTAATGTGTGTGCATTCCAAAAGCATAAAGGTAAGTTCCCTTGGAAGGTAAACAAACAAACAAACAGAAACAGCTTTTATAATCTAAAACATTTCCCCTTCTGTTTGAAGGTAACAACACAGAACACAAAAGGTCAAACATCCCATTTCAGAATCTGGGATCAAAGCCATAAGTGGTAACAGCCAGGGTCAGAGAAGAGGGGTGGACATATCAACTCCAGGATTCTGTGATGACAAAGGGAGAATAAGCAAAGGGATTATTGTCTCTCACCTCTGAAACTAACTCTGAAATGGGCTATTTGCGCATGGAAAGACCCCAGTCAAGGATATGATGTACAATACTCCAGAAGGCCTGAAGATACCTTCGAAAATTTAAAATAAATCATTTAAAATAATTTAAACGGCCAGGACAGTTTGAGAACATCCCAAATGATTTAAAACATCCCTGTGTCTCATCCCTCACCTTCTAGTTATCTTCTGCTTTGTGTGTTTGCCTCACGCACTGAGGACTTGCTTCTGTGCTGGAATTAACATTTTTAAGAGAAAAGAGGCATGAGATTCCTCTAACCAACACCTACTGTGTACTCATCAACATCTAAACTAGTCTACTAAACTTTCTTTTTTTGTCAGTGAAGAGACCTAGGAGAGAGATACGATAATTCACCTAAACTTTTCGACAGAGCTGAGATTAAAAAAAAGTCTCAGAGGGGACGGAAAATGAAGCATATGAAAACTACGGTCATCACACATTCATCACACCTCAGTCACCTCTCTTAGTCCATTTTCCTTCTTTGTCCCCCTCCCCAGAGCTGGATGCAGTCTCACCCTGAACTTCTCACAGTCACATGTTTACAGGAACTTTGTCACAGTACATCCCAGATGCACAGTAGATGTTTTTCCATATCTAAATCTCTTTTTCTCTACTCTAAATCATTAAGGCCCAAAGAAAAATGGTAGTTTTCTTGAAATGCAGGGTTCTCCAGACTAATATCCAAATTCCCTCCTCTGAAAATAAGTCATAATTCAACATTTCATTAAAATATTAAGCTACATTTATGTATGGTGGTGATTTACCAAGAAATGGGCATAGATCTAGTATTGATACCCAACTGGAACGAACAAAGGCTCTCTAACTCATTAGGGTTAGAAAGTGCATGTTTATTCAGCGCTGGGAAGCCGTGAGGATCATTCCTTAAAGCACAGCTTCAAATCACAAAGCAGTACAAGGTCTATTTATCTATAGCGATNCTTCTAAATGCTCCGTCCCAAAGCCGAAGTGGCTCACACACCTCAGTGCCCGGCAGCGGCCACGGTCACTGACCACAAAGCCAAACTATTCCCATGTGTCTCTGCTGCTATCCCTGCTTTGCCTAAATAGCCCTATTTCTTCTGGATTCTTGGATCATGAAGGTCACACTACACAACATATTTATTCTGACAAAAATGTAGAAATCTGACATGAAGAGAGAGTGAACAGCAAGCTTGACAGTGATTGAATGTAACTGCTTTGAAGTTACACCAGATTTAGACTGACAGCATCCTAGAATATTTGGGAATGCACTGTACAAAACTGCATTTCTTTCTTCTTATTCATGTACATAAGCCCATTTTAAAAACAAATCTGAATTTTTTTGGTCGCAGTATAGTAATAATCTGAGTCCCTGAACACCTCAGCATCAAAAAAATCTTTCTTTCACGAAGTTGCTGAAGATCACTGAAATGTAACCTTCATGATAGGTCAGTAAACTTCAGATCAGTAAACACAAACATGCCTTTGCCTCCAGTGAATCTATTCCATTTTAAGAGCTGTGTTCATCCCATCTACAAATACAATTTAGTGTAAGCAGTCACATTTTATTCTCTCACTTTAAAAATGCCCAGAGATTATCTCTAATGTTTATGCTTTGATTTGCTTGAATAAAAGGCTATTTGAAAAAGTTGGATACAAACATTTCCTGCAGTTCTCAATAAAAACCATATTAGAGTTGGATATTTGATGCACCAAATTATCTTGACTGGAAACCTACTAAATAAGAAAAAAGCTCTTGCACTGCATTTTTCTTTAAATGGAATTCATTTCTGTTCTACACGCTTAGTTAAAATTATTCACAAACGAAATTGTGGTGGCAATTAGCTTGCATTTCACTACCTGTTTCACTGATTTTATGTGGAGAGGTGTTTTTTCACTACCCAGTAGTTGTTCACTGCAGAGGCAGGACTCATGCAGAGTGACCACAATTCCTCTAGTATTTGTAAGTGGCTCTCCTGGCCCTCTAAATACCTACTACATGATTTTACTGTATTAGCTTCAGCACTGTTGTCACAATCTGCAACTGAATTCTGAACATAATACCAGAATACAAGAATTACATGTTTTCAAACACTAAATTAGGTGTACTGCACACAGGACAAGCTGGGGGACATGTGCAGTAAGGTGACAAAGTTGATGGCTCCAAATAGAGGCATCTGTGCACATTTTCTACACAACAAAAACACAACAGTTCAATTGTTTGTACAATATGCTGACACTCTTTGAAAATTACTAAAGCACTGAAAAAAACCCATAAAAATAGCTATTGTTGTTGTATTTCTTCCCCATTGAGACCTAGGAAACATTCCCAGAGCTCCAGCTCCAGGACTTTAGACTGTTTAAGACAGGCAAGTTCATAAAATGGATGTGAAGTATTTTGTTGCCACTTAAAATATAAAGCTGGAGGTGGAGAGCTGCACCGGTACATCAGAAACCTGGGATGGACCAATCATGTGTGCCTGAACAGACCACTGAGAAGTGCTTAAATGTTAAGCATTGTAGACTCAGAAGTTGCACAAATCTGCTGGTTCTGATTCACCTCGCCAAGACCAGCTGATGCTGCGAAGTTGTGTAATGTGTGTGAAGCATGGAAGAGCTCAGTGACAGCCCCAGACAAGGGCAGGAGCAGCCATTTCATCTGTTCTGGCACAAACTCGTGCCCTGACTTCATGACTTCGGATAAAGGAGTTTCAGTGTGTTTGTAACAAACAAGAGCACCCAGCAAAACCTTAGCTGTGCTTGCATAATCTCAAATAAATTTAAAAAAAAAAAAACTATTCTACATGGAAAACATTTCAGAGGTTTCAAGGTATATTTTTTTTTTTAAAGAAGAAACACTTAAGGAAAAAGAAACTTGAAACCATGAGACAGTTAATAAGAAAATGTGAAAGCCTTCTACTTGTAATTCAAAATAAATTAGAACTTTCTTGCTGCACCTCTTTAGTGTGCTGTTCCTACACTTCAGTTAGGCAAGGCATTTAGGGTTGAAAACCTAAGACTGCAGGAGACACAGGTAATCATTTTGGTATTATCCTTAATTTTCCCAACAATCATTGCCAGAAAGAGAAATGCAAGTAAAGGCTTTTTTTTATTCTCATTACAAACTCTATCTTTCTGAGGTAATATCAGAATTTTAATGACTCATATATTCTGTGAATGAGCATAATGAACACTACCACTCTGACACTTTCAATGTTCTGTAATTTGATTTGTTGGCAATTCCTATTCTCTTCTGTTTACAACCTGCAGGAAACAGGTGAATTATCTAGCCAGTCAAAACAGTGAATATTTATAAGGCTCAACTTTATGGATTCATTTTACCTCCCCAGTATAGTGGAGAGCTTTACCTTATTACGCATTTTGAGAAACCATTATGCACATGCCCAAACAACAGCAATCTCTCCAAGAGCAGCCCTATTATGAAGTGAAATAGCTTCAGGGGAGAACTTTGCCATATGTTTAGCAAGTCTCCCAAAAGTTTGAACTCTTCCACTTTGTAAAGCAGACACACGATTGCTAATGCCCCTTCCTTGGTACGGGGCTAAAATGGATTTTTACACTTGCAGTTTCTATCGGTCGTCTCAAGGACACGAGGAGAGGGCCAGGGGATGGGCTGTGGATGAACCAGCTGCAATGGGAAGGGTGCCCAGCAGTGTTGTATGGCAGAGGGACCAGCCTGTCCCCTCACGTGCCATCAGCCAGCATGGTTCCATTGTCAGGATGACCCTGCTGTCCTCCAGGAAAGGACTGACGTCCACTCCTGTCACGGTAAGAGGGGCTCCCCACATGATTCACACCTGACTCTGCTGGGTTGCAATGGCTGGACCTTCTCTCTTCCATCAGGTATCTCAGCTCTGCCCTTGGTCTGCCACAAAACGAGGGAAACCTTTGATAAAGGTTTCCTGAATTGAAATCGTTGATAGAGTTTGGCAAATTTAATGTTTTAGGGCTCTTAATTCCCTTTTTAAATGGATGAAACAGAAAAGCCTCTAATTTTGTAACAAATACACAGAGTACAAGTCCATATGTTTATTGTCTGAGCTTTCAGCAAATGAACAGGCACCTATCACACCTCTACTTTAGGAAGCCTCTAGTCACACAATAATTATCTTAACGTGGCTGCTCATGCAACGTGCTGCATGGCCAGCAGCAACACAGGGCTCTCCAGTCCCTCCACAGAGCACAGAGTAGCAACATGAGGTCTCCTCAACATCTCTTTTTTTTTTTTTTCTGAACTAGAAAGAAAAAAAGAATTGCTGCGCAGGGTGGTTTAGTCTCTGTCCTCCAGCGCTCTCTGTTGCAAATGCTGCCTTTTTGATAATTACTCCTGTCTACTAGTTTATAGTGATATCCATCCACCTATCTGCATTTCACCTGCTGAAGGATGGAAACAAATCTTTACTGCAAAACTTGCTTTTCTTCCTCTGTATCCAGACCTCTAGTTCCAGTCATTTTTGATATTTCAGATTTGCACAGCTAACTTTCATATGAGAAGATTTTTTTTTATGATTTGATATCTTAGACAAAACATAATTTTTAAAACTAAAATTATTTTTATATGCATTTTAAATGTTTAGGAAACAATTAGAATCCTCTTTTCTGAAGAAGACTCTTTTATAATCTGTACAGCAGTTTCAAACTGTTTTATTCCCTCTGAATTACGCAGTCACCTGAAATGCCACAACGCTTTAAAATTATCATTGTAATTTTTTTTTTAAGTGCTGTTTGAAACAACAAAAAATGCCTCAGCAAGGAACAAGATGCAAGCACGCACATTAAGGATGAAATCACATAGATACATTTCATATACATGAAAAATTAATGCAAGATGAATGGTGAACACTGAATAAGTGGCTTTTTGCACAAAGACTTCCATGTCATATTTCTGGCTGATGACAGAGGTCTATTAACAAAATTAAGTAACAACCTTGAAAGTTTATGAAATATTAATATATTGGGGAATAAAAGAAAGTAGGCTTCAGACAAAACAAAAATAACTCACCTATGGTGAATGTGAGAATGGTGAATTCATATGTATTTTATTGTAAAATACTAGAATCTGGTTCGGTGGTTTAAATAGAAATATATCTGGCCAGAGACAGATGGTGCCAACCTAGATAAAGGACATGCGACTGAAGATAATTTTCTCTTTTTAAAAGGATCATGAAACAATAGGGACAGTTGACTTTGATTCCTGTTTTGAGATGGTTGAATCCAGTCCTCCTCTGACAGAGAAGCACCCAAATTTATGGTGAAGAAGTCACTGCAGGATAAAACATGAATTTCATTGGATGTATATGAATGTCCTTGGCCGAACTCTACTACGTAGGGAGTTCTGAGCCACTGCAAAGGAGGTCAGCTGAGATGGAAAGAACCCTCATCTTTCAGTTTTACAATCTCGAGTTCAGAAAACAGCCCAGAATTTAGAACAACTCTGCAGGACAGCACAGGGAACTACCAGGAAACAGAAGTGCATTACCAAGGGTCTTGTTTGGAGGATCAGAGGGATAAGTACAGGCAAACAAATACCTATTGAAAGGATGATATTAATGTACTTCTTTCACTAGTTAAAATATTACTTGAAAAGACTTATTTTTCTTGTCTCATATCTATCTATCTTTGTATCCATCCATCCTTTCTTTGTTTCAGTTCCAGGTCAAAATGAAACACATTGCACACTGAGTTGCAGGGAAAACTGTGCTTTTACTTCTGGTGTTTAAGAGCTGATATCCTAGATTCATTAAAACTCACCAGAAATGTATGATGTGTTAAAGAAGTAATTGAAAATAAATATTATACTTATTTGAAATTACAAACCACTTCACACTGTTAATTACTTAGGCAAGCTGTGTATTTTTACACTTGCAATCACTCATAGAGATGAGATTACTGCTAAAGCAGACTCAAAATAAATATACATGCCAATAGATGCCAAAAAAAAAAAAAAACCAAGAATGTTTTCCTCAAACATCTTGAAGATATTGATTTGTGAAGAAAAAAAAACAGTCCCCCTAAACTTCTGGGATTAGTAAGGAATAAGAGTAATTTACCACACAGAGCAACATATTAAAATCTAAAAATGAATACTGGAAGGAGGTTTTTTTAAAAAAATAGGAAAAATTTAAGACAACTGCAAGAATGAAATGACTGCCAATGTTACTTAGATAATGGCAGGAAAATGTGATTATCACATTATTAAAATGGGTCACTATTAAATAAAATTTCTCTGTGATGTATTAAAGATAGCCTTTCTTTACAATTGCATAAAACAAAAATAAACATGTCAAGGATGGATTCTCACTGAACTTTGTAAGAGTGTCTTCCTTTAGACAAGAGTAGAATAACATCTTCGGGTCTATTTAAGAGGACGCAAAAGCATGTTTTTATGAGCTTCAGTGGGCACATTTTATATGTTACCATGAACTCCAGCACATGAAATCTTTCAATCAAGATCACATGTAATATGGCCAAAAGCAATTTCTCAACCTTTGCAATCATGGCCTGATGACACTAAAACTGTTCTTGCAATTAAAAATACAAGTTTCCCCAAAGTCACTATGATTTATGAGCTGAGTGATTTGGCTGTCTCTGGAAAACTTTTAGAGCATGGCTTATAAAATTATATCTTTTGATCCAGTGAAAAAGAATTACGAGATGAATTTTTAATGTCTCTCTGGTGCAGGGCATGGAGATAAGGAGAATATTCCTTCCTACACCTACTTCTCTGATTTCTTATGCCAGTCACAGAATGATTCTACAAGGTCTCCATAAAAAAGTACAGAGTAGATGCTGCTGTTGCCTGCATTTTAGATTGACTATTCTGCAGCTTTTCTACCTCTGTAATTCAGCGAGTGTTTGAATGAGTACTCAAGTAAAGATGTTTGCAGAATATGTAAGGTCTTTACTGCTTTCAAATGTGTGACACATCAGCATGGTGTAAGTGGTAATACTCACCTAATATTTCCATGCATCTCTGGGTCCTTAGCAAGCTAGGAAAACTTACAGCTTTCACCTTGAAATTTAAAAATACTTTCATTGCTTGCTTGCTTTCCCCAGCTAAATAAAGTAGCATCCTATTGGGAAAGTCAAAAAGAATGTGACACCTGTTTTACAGTTTCAGAAGATAACCATAATACTCACTGAGTGTGTACAGTAATGACGTTGGATATGGTTGATGCCAACTTTATTACACTGGCCAGTGACCCAACTTTGTTAATTATCTCCATTATAGCATTTTTCTTCAAGAGAAAAATCAGAATAACTTTGATAACAAAGGAAATGTCAATCATATATTCTAATTTTTCACTGATAATTACAAGGTTCAGAGAATTAAATGTTATGAGGAAAAAAATAATAATGTTTATATAAATTCTGCACAGAGAAGTCCTTCTTTATACACTAAATAGCTTTCTAGGGAAAATGAGCTTTGTATTAGCTCTTTGACAAAAAAGCCCAAAACTTGGATATTTCAGACTGCAGATTGTACAATAATTGTCTTGAACAATTATTATTACACATCCTGTCACTGAGTGAAAAATGAGGTGCATATCCTGGGCATTGCATCGGTGACTGTCACCTCTCCTCAGAGCTCCACAGCAGCATTTCCTATTCCTATTGACACCTCTACGAGACAGATGCAGCAACAACTCACACCGAGAGACCAGGGCTGCAGAGCAGACCGAAAGCAATGCCCAAGGTGCTCTTTGAGCAGGAGACACACAGCTTCATTTACACCTGTATAAATTGTGCTGCAAGCCAACTGCACACAGTGTTCTTTCAGTGCCAACAAACTTCAATAAAAGGTGCTGTGATCTTCCTAGATGTTGGTGATATAAAATGTTATAAACTACATTTGCAGTGCTGTTGTCCTTTACTTTTTTTTCCTTTTTGTATTAGTGCTGGCTACCAACAGTAAGAAAGCATAAGAACAAACAAAAACAAACTAACAGGAGCTCTTACAACGGCAAATATTCAAACATCGGAAATTTTTATTACTATGATTTTGATTTGTTCTGGGCTTCAAAGTTATTACTCATTTAGAAATTCCCACTGAAATATAGTGGTTTTGGTTTCACTAAATTATTACCCAATTTCAGAAGCTGGACCTTAAATTATTAGATACAAAAGTCTGCAATACTAGTATAGAGTAACCCACATGTTTTGACAAGAATTTTGCCAGTTTCTATAGAAGTCGAGTATTTCTCTCCCTAGCCTGAAATCACTGTTTGAATAACTGAAGTTTTTTTACACAGCATTCCCCGGACAGAAGATGAGATTCCAGTTAGAGCTTCCTGACGTTCCTTGCTCAGTTTAAAGGACTTCCCAGTAGCACCAAACCTGTTACTTTTTCAGAGTTCCCAGCACTTCCTGACTTCCAGACCCAGGTAGCAAACACAGTGCTTGGCAGTGACTTCACCTTGAATTTTATTTGAAAACCGTTCTTAGGTTGAGATTTCAGAGAAATTAATGATCTAATAGAGAAATATTTTAAACAATTCCCAGGCAAAAGCACCCTACCGTGTTGGGAACCCAGCTCCAAGAGTTTAGAATAACTGGAGGGGAAAGCAAACTAAAAGCATAGGGACAAAGCCATGGATGTGTTAGGCCAGATGGCCCCAGTTCCCTGCTCTTGTCCAGCATCACTCACTCCAGTTAGAGAGAGGTAGGGCTGAAACAGGGGGGAGGCACCTCCCACTGAAGAGCTGCTCTTGACACAGCAGGACAGGGGGCTGCACCCTGAGCACCAGCACTGCTTTCTGAAGCACAAGTTCTAGTGAGTGAATCCAGTCCAAAAGGGCACTTAAAAATCAAGTTTAAATCTGTAATCTACAATTAACCCCAGTTACTCACAGCTGCAGTGTTCAATAGCAACACACCCCGCTTGACTTGCCTTGGCAACCAGAAAGTGACAGGGCACTGTCACATGTAGCATTTTCTGTTCATTCCATGAAAATTATTAATTATTCTTTAACATTTCCCCTGAGACTGGTAATTTTCAGGTGCAATCTAATAAATGAATCATTCTGGTTCGCTGAAACATCTCAATTGTTCATTCCAACTTGGCAAGCTCAGCACTATCACCAACACACGAGCCCTGTAAAATTCAACCACCATGGCAAATAGCAACTCCAGATGCACACTCAACACTGTAATTAAGTCATACAATGAGGAAGTTCCAGCTATCTGTATTTCCTCTAGAATATTCTACACCGGCTGCAGTGCTGTTTAAATTATTACTGATTTATGTAATCCTGTGTTGGGCACATATAATGCTATTAGAACTACAGGCCCTTAACATTTCAACTACCTTGCCCTAAGATTCCACACAGTCACCTAAAGGTTTCCTGCATCCAGCAGGGAAACAGCACAGCAGAGTGCCCCATACAGCCACGAGGAGAACCCAGCTCTGGGCTGCAGCAGAGGTTTGCAGGGAGCTCTGTTCAATAAAGGAGCAGCCTGCTCCTGCCCTGTATTCCTGCTGTAGAACTGGAGGAACTGAAGCATCACCTGCACAGAGATGACACTTCCAGCTCCTGCTTCTGCTACCGATTCATCACTCTTCAAATTATCTACACAGGGAAAAACAAAGTTCTGCTTAGAGCAAAGTGTAATAGACTTACACGTCTATTCTGTACCAGTGCCAGACCACTTTGAGAGATAATAAAGAACTAAGGGATGGATGGATATTGCACGTGCGTATTTCCTTTCACTGTCATCTACTGACAAAAATCAAAATTTAATATGATCAGCAACATCAGTAGTAAGATGCGTGTTACAATGATAAAAACCAGCAGAAGTACATGCAACAGATTTTAAGTGAAGAGCTAATTCCTTCCTAGTAGACATTATTTTATACACAGAAAATGCATTTTAAAAGTACCGACACAATTCAAACTAACTGTACCAGATACCAGCACAGCTTTTACCCTAGAAGTTATCCTGTAGATTCTTTTGATATAATTTGTCACACACACTGCCTCAAGACAAGGGGAAAATGGCATAAAAATATTGAGTAGGGTTTTCGTTAAAAAATTCAACTTCAAGCACAGCTACCAATCTTTAGCAGTTACATTTACATGCAAAAGAGTGAACTGCAACATACAGAATAACAGATTTTTAATTACGTCTGAAAAAAATATTTTTATTCCCCTTTACTTGATACATCACACAGTGATAGCGAAGAACAGTAAGAGACACGTGCACCATCAGTACACATTTAAAATATTAATTGCAAAGCACAGCATATTTGGCAACTCTTTCACTGCTACTCTTCCACTCAAGTGTAAAACAACATTACTGTGAATTCTGATGTGCTATAGCCTTTCCACCTCAGGCAATGATCTTAAACCTCATTAGCTGAGTAGGTCTGAGTGGGATCAGGACTGAAAATGTGCAAAGAGTCAAGATTCAAACCTGGAGGATATTTGTGCGTGAGAAGAATCCAAGCACGGAAACAGAACATTCATCTGCACATCTCTAATCCTCTCACTGGATACAAGAACCTGCACTTCTCTCACACACCAGAGCAAACACCCTGCTGAGACTGTTCCCCCAAGACTTCTAGAAATCAATTGTTCTGGTTTGTATTTTTTGTTCTATTAAACATGATTTTACATGATACATATGTACATTGACTTTGTACAGCATTTGCTCACCCAAAAGCACTCTCTCCCTTTTTCTGCAATGCCGTGTGATGAAATGAAGTGAATAACACAAAGGCAAAGCCATAAATGAGTTGGACTGGAGATTCTCTCAGAATATTCCAAATCACACAAGACTTCCTGTGCACTACTACAATCAGACTACCAACATCAGCTTTACCATGATTTTGTCCAGAACAGCTGTCACTTTACCTCACCTGTACTTACCCTAATCACCACATTTATGAGGTTTTAATATTAGTAGTCATTCAGAAGACTTTTGAAGCCATGCACAATACCTCATTTGATTAAAAATCCACACTACACGTTCAGAAAGCTCAATTTCTAGAGCTAGATTATTCTTTTCTGGTGTAAGCTATCTAGACCTGCAAGTCAAAATTTTCTAACTTTACACTAAATTATTCAACACATTAGTTACTTATTTGTCAAAATCAAGGAATTTTCATTATTTCTCCATGATATACAGTTTCTCTTTTCTTCTTGATTGTTTAAAAAAAAAATATTTTTATCCCTCCTTCCAGTGTTCTCTGCCAAACTTAGCTATGATTAGACCTATGCCATTTTTAGAATTTCACTGCTGCCAAACAGTTTGTAACAAAAACTACAGCAATTCATATTTGCTCCTTTTTAGTTACACTCTGATATCATTTAGCACTTGTCCATTGCCTAATATGCAGTGCTCTCAGTTTTTGCATTTTTATCTATTTATGTTCATCCTCATTACTGCCTTGTTGATTAACTTCCCTTTTTAATCATATTTTTTTAATCCAAAGGAGTTCTCTTTCACGATTAATGAGTTGTATTCTTTGGCATCTAATGAATCAGACTTGCACAGTTCCAATTATCATTGGTGTTCTTGTTTCAGCATTTCCTCCCACTCCATTCCCTCCTAGCCGCTTTCCAATCCCCATACATACATTTATACATGAAACTGAGAAATATGCCATGTTTACTCTGACATTGACTACACTGTGTTTTTACATATCAAACAGAACTATCATCATCACTTTTAGTTCAGCGATCGATGACTTAAAATAACAGAGGCACAGCAAATGAGGGTCTCTGTTAAGGAAGCTGGTTTTTTCATAAAACACTAACTAAAGACTTCATACAACATTAATACCTGTGACATCATCAGTCCTTTCCTCATTCCCAAGAGGAACAAAAAGACAGGAATCAATATGTGGAGAAGTGTGCTACATTTGTTCTACTCCTCTTCCAAGGCAGGATATGGGGGAGAAGAAAATCATGTGGTCCACAAGAAATAGTGCCCAGCTCAAAAGCGGGCTGAGGAAAAAGGCTCCCCAGGAACAAACTGCTGAGCTGAACTAGAAACAGCTTTTCATGTTTTGAGAGCTGAGATATAATCATATAAATTATGCTTTTTGGAAACTCCCCCAGTGCATGCTTTCAGTGTAAAGTTTGGATTCTTAGCAAAGAATTCTCTCAGCCTTATTTCGTTTTCAATATTGAAAATACATTGAAAAAGAGGGGGGAAAATTAAACAAAATCAACTAGACACAAAAGTTTTGCTAAAGCAATTGTTCTTCATGTTTTCATAGAGGCACAGGTATGCTCATATATTTCACAGGACTGTCTGAGGTGGAAGGGACCCAGACAGATCATCAAGTCCAACTCTCAGGTGAATGGCCCACACAGGGATCAAATCCACAACCTTGGTGTTGTTATCGCACCATGCCCTCACCAGCTGGGCTAATATTGGGGTCACTGCATGGGACCTCTTTTAATCTGCAGTGAGGAAAAGCACCTTATTACTGAACTAAGTTTCCTGGAAGTTTATCTTAGGTTCTGTATTCCTCAGCTGCTCGATCTTGTTTTGCACATACTTATAACCGAAGTGTGTGCTCTGTGAGCAGAGGCTGCACCTCAGTGATGAGGAAGGTAAAACGCGTGCAGGGATGTACACCAGCAATCAATGAGTCAATTTGACAAACATTATGTTGAAAGGGATGGTTTATGCCATATCACCAAAATAATTTACACATGGTTATTCCCTCTTCTATGAATAAGGCTTTTAAGTGTCCAAATCACTGCTGAAAAGAAAATTGGGTACCCTTGAAAAATGTTGTTGTGTATATGGTAATAACAGTGTCCCCGAAAGTTGATAAAATACGGGTTTAATTATGCAGGTACTCGTACATCAGTAACTTGCATGTGAGTAAGCTTTCTGCATAATAATATTAATACATAATACACATCGATAATACACAATTATAATTGAATGCTTGTAATTATTTTCAGGATCAAAGCCCTTATTAAAAATTCAAATTAAAGTGTTATAATGGTAGTAGTCATGATGGACTTACATGTGGATATAATGAAATTAAGCCCTGTAATAAGTGGGATGTTTTGCATCTACAATTAGATAATCTTAAAAATGATCAGTGTAGGGCTGACAAGTGCTAAAAGAAAAGAGATTAAATTGTGATGATATTACTACCGTTTAGTAGTGAAATAGGAAAAATAACAAAACTCAAGCCCCAGTATTTCTTAGGAGACACAGTGAACCTACCAAATTACCAAAGTGATAGAAAACCTGAAGGCATGGGATGGCTGGCTGTCTCTGGGCTAATGACCTGAAACTAATCTCTGGGTAATGACCAAATCAAGGCACTGCAGCAAGGAAGGAGCTAATCCAGGCTGCGGGCTGGCAGCCCAGCTCCCGCAGCCCTCCAGGCCAACCTGCACAGTGCGCTGCGGGGACTTCGCCTGGCTAAACTGAAACTTGCACCTAAAATGAACTGTTTGTTCTCATTCCCTGCACTCTGCAGGTTTTCCATTTCATTGCTGCACTCAAAAGATTAACAGGTTTTGTTTCAATATTGCCACGTCAGCATTAAGGTAATTGAATCACTTCGGCTCTATGGAAACAGGGGTGTGCTTATTAAAAAATATTTCCAGTGCAGAAGATTGAGACTAAGAAATATTCTCAACTGATGTGTTATAGAAATTCTGCAAGGGAAGTTATACACAGACTTAATTCAGTGTCAGTAATCCAGAAGGCAAAAATATGTCAAAGCATTTGAGCTGTGGCATCACTGACGCACTACCCTCCCCCTGTTAGGAACCTGGACTTCCTCGTCCTATTTAAATCACATGCTCCTCAGCAGCAGGGCTCTGAGATGCTCAGAGTGCGCTAAATTTAAAGACCACTTCTGTAAAGAAGCTCCAGACATGTCTCTCTGCTCCTAGGGATAAAGTAACATTTCCCAAACTCTTATTTCATTTTAACTGAGACAGCAACGATGCCTAGTTTGTGCTTAAGGCCAAATATACTGGTACTAGGACTAACAGTAGATTAATCATAGAATTGCTTTAAAAATAATGAGCTATTTCTAGCATTAAAATGCTATAAAAGCTGTCCACCATCAGCACCAGCCACAGGTGCAATAGCAGAGGGATGTACAGATGACATGAAAGATTTCAGCCTGCACTTGATGCTCCGAGCAGGCTCGTGCTGCAGGAAGCCCAGGGCATGGCCACAGGCATTGGAAGCACCTGGAGCATCCCCCAGGCTGTGGGGTTCAAAAGACAGGGATGGCTGACAGCCCTTCTGCATTAGAAACTGAGGAACAGCTTTTGAAATCTGGGACTGTAAGAAGTCACAGAAACACAGGGAAGAAACTACTGACACAAATGCCACCAAAGACAGGCACAACCAATGCTCAGATTTGTTTTCTGGCTTAGTAATAAGGATTAATATTTGCTTTTGTGGAAAACAAATGTTAAAGACACTTAAAGCTACCACTTGGGTATAACCAGTTTGCTTAAGAAGATTATACATTGCAATTTGTTTTAAAATTTCAAGCATGCATAAGAACATAAACCTATAAACTAAACTGGGTCCACCAGGGAGAACTGGAGACTTGTTTCCAAACAAGATACACATTGTAACATTCACCCAGATCCTAGGAATTTATGTTTGTTATCTAGTTCATGCTGTATTTCAAAGAGGATCCACCATCAGTATCAGGAAACAAATGAAAGTGCAAATGAAACGACATCATAAAACCTACAAAAATCATGGCAAATTTCAACTCTATTTATACAGCAATTTGTCAGGTTCAGCATTGCTAACACTGTGTCACTGCTGCATCCTCCTAAAGGCACAGCAGCACAACAAATATTTCTTTTAACAACAGCAGAGTAGAGCTTTTGCTTGGTTGTAAAGTAAAGCTCTTGATCATTATTACTTAGATAAAAACTTTAAAAGTGTATAATGGATTATTTTTGTAGTATAAAATGGCTTACTTGGGAGTTTCCTGTCACAGCTCGCCCATGCATTAATTTCTTGAATCTATAAAAATGGTGTCTAGGTAATTTTTCCTGTAGCTTTCTTTTAAATATTATTCACTCAACACACACATTTAGTTTCTTTGTAAATTTCTTATTAAAACCTGTTTTACTTAATCCTGCCTAGTGCAGAGAAACAGCTTCCACAGCTAGTTCTTGCTAAGGGGGAATGGAAAACATAAGATATTTTTGTTGTACTCTTCACATGTTTTGGATTTTTTTCACCTTTAAAAAGCGTGGCTGAAAATAAATAAGTAAATAAATAAATAAATGTTTGTTTCTACATAGGTGGTGAAAATATTGGAACTGAAATATTGGATTATACTTATTTCATGTCAATGACTTTTGAAGAGAAGAACTGTCCCCCAGTCAATATTCAACAGACATGACAGCTACAGTTAAGAAACAAAATTCTTGAATTAGATTATAACTATGGGAACACCTCAGAATGAGGGCTGAGGCTTCCTCACAAACAGTCCTGCATAATTGACAGCTACACAGTTCTTTTAAGTATTATTTATCAATCTGTGAAAATGAAGCCACTTTGCACCATGATTGCTGTTTCTGATGACATTGGAAATGTGCCTTGTAATTCTCAGCTAAAAGTAAAATTCAAGGCAACTCTTAGCTTTAAGTTCAAATAATAGCAAAATGTACAACAGATTCAGGGAAAAAAAGAAAAAATTAATATAAGCACAGTTTTATTTAGCACCTAGGGAGGGCAGGAAGCATGAGGAAAAGCAGGTTCCTTTTCTTCAGGCTCTACTTATCTGGATATTGATTAGCATGTGTTCTGTCTGCTCAGACATGCTGGGAACATTTGCCTTCACATTGTCCAGTCCAGCAAGGAACTACTGAAGAAGAATTTGAGGATTAATCAGAGTGTTAATTGAGGTTATCTAGATAATGACAGATGGGAAGAACATACTAAGCAAGTCACTGTGGCAGTCACACTCATCTGTTAAAACCAAAATTAATGGATACACAAACTTAAGTTCACTTGCTCATTGATTTTTATCCAGCTGCAGTGGACTATAAAAGAGCTATCGGGGAAAGCCATCCATTAGCTGTCAGCTCAGAATGCCTTAAGAAGCAATTGCTAATCCTCCAACGATATCTCACTAAATCCTAATCTCTACAAATTGTTCTTGGAAGAAGCATTAAACTGGTCATCAAACCAGGTTTTTAATGCTTCTTAAGGCTTACTCAACCTGCAACCCTTTGGAGATAATACAAAGTACTAAAATAGTCAAAAGAAATAAATCAGATGGGTATTGTCAACTGCACATCTTCAACCTCCTGCAGTTTTGTGTGCTATGAAAGAAAAACAACATAGGAAAATGGACCATTATAATAATAAAATAAAAAATCCTACCATTCATAAAAGATACTACCTTTTGTTTCAAATTTGCTTCACGGTGCAATTTCCTATTATAAAAGGGTATAAAACACTTATTAAGTGGTAGAGAAAGATCCATTAAAATTTTAGTGCTCATATCCTTCCAAAAAAACACTAAATAAAACACATTATTTTTCTCACCTCATTAAAATCTTGGTTGTCTCATCTAGAACTACATGATGCAACCACTAAAGTGGGTATAGCTACACCAGTATGAAGGTGATATAAATTAACAGGTTCTAAGACTAACAACGTTAGGAAAGGAGAAAACAGTGGCGGAGCTTGGAAAAAATAGAGAATAAGGATATTGATTTCATTAAATAACTGCAAAATTATTAAAATCTCTTTCATATGTAGGTTAAAGGAAGCAAATCTTTTAGCTTCCCAGTGCCACAGAAGTGGCTCACTTGAAGATTTTGGATTAGAGTTCTGGAGAGAGCAGAGAGATAAAAATTACAGATTGCAGATAATAATCTAAAAAACTCAAAGTTCTTCAGTTGGGACAGGCACAAGGTATGATGTGTAAGCAGAAATCATCAACCACACAGCAGAGAAAACAAATGGCTGGCAGATGCAAAACCAGCAAGACAACCCAAAATAAAATTATTTTTTAAAAAAAGCAAACTGATGCAAAGGGGTCATCTACTCTCTCTGTGCACCTTACAAAGAACAACAAAAGGAGAGTCACATTAGACCTTAGGAAACCTTTCAAACTTTCAGTAGGTAAGGACTGCAAAACACTGGAATAAAATGGTCTTTGTGGAAGCAAAGGAAAGTTGGAAGCCACACACTTCTGTGTGAAGTGCAATCTTAAGTCAGACCAGCTCTGAAAACATTTTTTGTCTATAAAAGGCAATTGAGCATGAAGGTTACACAGTAAAAAATACATAAAAGGGCATACAGATCGGTTGGCAAAAATAATTTTTTAACATGCAACATTATAGACCCAAGCTTATCAAATTAAATTAACATTTTACCAGCATTGTGCATTTTCAGACACCATTTTGGGCAAATTAAGGAAGTTTTGAAATGTGATTCCTTCATTAAGGAAGTATTGAAAGGAGTATACTAAAGGTTACAATGTCACAGAATTCATCACAAATCTGAAAAGAATTTTTATTTACATTGTGTCTACTATTTGGTGAAGTACCTCAAGAACTAAAGACGGGCAAATGTTTCTAATAGAGAAAAGGAATGGAGACTAAATCAAGATGACATTTTTGGCAGTGATGACTGGCACAGAACGGGGCTGTGGGCTAGATGCAATAGGGATAGATGCACGGAATTCCCTCATCAATGCACAGCAGGAGTTTTACTTTTACTCTGGAAAAACAAATCCATTCGCCCATACAGGAACAACGCTATACAACTGCAAATTAAAAAGGATCCCATATCACCATAAACAGAATATGGTGCTACCTAATACACAGTAAGAGGCTCTATTTTTTTAAATGCTGTTTCGTCCTTTTAAACACAGTATTGTTTTATCTTTTCCTAAATGTTGAGAAATAGGAAGAAAATGCAAAAGGCTTTTTCTTTCAAATGGTTTTATTCTTCATTTAATTACCCGCTCAGGGGAATAAAGCCACTACAAATTAACTGATCAAAATAAAGCTTAGTTAGTACCATATCTAAGGAACAAAGGCAACCTACTGTATTTCTGAAAGTTCTTTCACAGAGTACTGCAATATTTATTTAAATAGTAACTTCTGGAGATTAGCAAGAACTTCAAATTCAGAGGCAGAAAGTGTCAAAAAGGTGCTAAATTATAAAAATAAATACTCTGGGAAGTTTAAATTATTTTTGAGGAAGCAGAAGAGACTCATAAAGCCCAGACAGCATATTTTTAAATGAAAAATGGAAAAGTCATGGAACAGTGAAGGCATCTGTCATTCAGAATACGTGTCCCCTCCACCCAAATTTATTATTCTATTAGAATGTCGAAGTACCAGATAATGATCTAAAGTGAAGAGATGTAATTAAAAAAAATAGCTGGATAACTATTAAAAAATAAAAACTTTCTCTTGATTGAAAATAGAGACCTGTACCCACAAACACAAATTGCCAAAGAGAAAGAGTAGTGGTATGTATATTCCAAAGAAGTTACATATCACCAAGGAGCAGGGGAATTAAAGTGAATTAAGGACCCACACGTTGAGGAGAGGACAGTATGATTGAGCCTCCTGTCTCAGTCATGTCTGGGGCCCACATCAGACAAATCCAGCAGCTGTAAACCCAATGTATTGGAAAGGAAAGGAAGAGCAAAAGTGGCAAAACACGGGAAACCATATCAAAGCATCGTTGGCATTCTCTCCAAATGAAGATCTTGTCTTCTGAAGGAAAAAAACCACCGGGAAACTGATCCTTCATCAGAGTCAGGCTGTTCTGACTGGTCCTCAGCCAACAAATCGTTCATTTAATTGGAGCTACAGCTCTCCTGTGGTCATGGTCAGGCACAAGGAACTGGCAGGAGCCATGAAGGAGAAGGACTCACTTACTGGAAGGGCTTATGACACGAATTCATGTCCTTAAGCACCATGCAGTGCTTAGGAAAATGCCAGGTTTAGGCAAAATGTCCATACCCAGAATGCAATTTAAGGAACCGCACCACAGAATTTGGAAGATAGATTTATATTGCTGCAAGAAAATGTAAATTTCTAGGGATGATTTTCGAACATTTTATTCCCATGTGTAACAGAAAATACACTCTTACTGTGTGAGATTATTTAAAAATTAGTCACTTAAATGCAGTGATCATGGGAAAACTCTATCAGACATGAACTTGAACATTGCTAAAGGTGAAATAAATCTTCAAACTCTTCCTCATGTAATCAGGAATGACTCAGAAGAGAGTGGATAACTTGACAACTTTCTACCTCACTGATGCAAGCAAATACAGAAAATTCTACTCCACTGTGGCCACTTAAAAGATCACAGAACACAGTAAATGGAAAAATATGATTGTATTCTTGTAGTCTATTATTTTGTTGTTTCTAGCAGCAACAGCTGCTTCTTGGAACAGCAAGAAAAGGATATCAGGCAATCAGTTTTGACTCAGTTTTCACAGAAAAACAGAAGCTAATTCAAAACACGAGAGTATGATGCAGCTCAGTTATGACAGAAAAGGGGGATGGCAAGAAAAACAACAGCCATTTCAAACGCTTTTCAAAGACTTGGAAGTTGGAAGAAAAGAAAATGGAAGGAAATTAAATAGAAGCGGGAAAGCCTAAGAATATAAAATGTCAGCATTTCAAATAACATTGTAATAAAACCCAGGAGGGTGTGGAGTTCTTCCTCTCCCTGAAAGCAAGAGAACACAACAGGGGAAGACAGCAAGTGAAATGACAATACATCCTTTCTAAAATAAAATCTATCCTGAGCAAATGATTCAGAAAACCAAGAGAATTTTAAAAGCTATTAGGTAAAGGCAATAAATAAAGTATTTAAGTGTATCAGTAACAGGAAGGTTATGAAAGAATCAGATGTTCTACTAAAAGATCAGGCATCAATTATGGATACTGGAGATAAATTACTTCTGTGCATTGATCTTTACTGCAGAATATGATGGAGGAAAATCTCCTACAAGCTTTATATTTCCAGTAGGAGCCACTTATAGAGAAAATGAAGCACTTATATAAAAGAAGCATCGTGGAAAGATTCTAGGAGATTACTTTCTAAAGCTCATTGCAAATTCCAGAGCACTAGGCAAAAAATGAAATATAATCTGATAAAAAACCCAAAGCCATAACAAATGAATAATCAGAAACAGGTGTGAAACTATGCCTCTGACTCTAACAAAGGGAGGCCAAGATATCCCAAATATTTCTCTCACCAAAGAGTTTTGTAAGATTTTCTTCGTAGAAAAGACTTTAAGAATTAGGCAAGTTTTGAATACAATCGAGTTATTATCTGCTTAACAGGAAACAAGTATCAAATTTATGTTTTGCAGTTGCCTACATCGTATTTTTCATCCTAATCAGCAAGTGGCAGAGAATGAAAACTGATGAGAGACACATGGAACTTGGCAAGAAACAAACAAGACACAATGCCATCATCGGACTTCCACGGTAACTTCAAAAGACATTCTGAATTCAGAGTTCTTTTCTTATTAGGTAGAATTTCAAAAGATAGGGCTGCCCTTCATGATAATTTTTTTTTGAAAACCAGCATTTTGGATGAAATAATACTGAAAGGAAAATAAGAATGATGTGAGCACGTTAAGGTGCACACATTCTTTTGGGGACAATTCCCTGTTCATTGAGACACATGACAGCTTTTCAACAAGGTTCCAGAGTGGAGAACACTCAGGTAATGAGGATGATGACAGTAAAATGTTCATTCAAAACCGAGGGCAGAGGCTCCACGGACAAAACAACAGGCTTAACTGGCTAGGAAATCTTTTTGTTTGGGAAATTGAAAAGATCCAGTGAAATATCCTGTCATAGGCGCAATTCTTTCTCTTTGGTAGTACCACCCATTCCAGGAGAATCCCTGGGAGAAACACCACAGGATCCTGTGCTGGAGAGCACAACAGGGATTGTTCCCACACTATATCACCTGACTGTGGGCACAGCTCGCCATCCTGGGGCAATTTCCTTCTTAGCTCTTCAATAATTCACCTGCTGGCAGGAGCCTTATCATAATAAATTAAGCCTAAGAGAAAGCACGCTAAATATTCCCAATACAAACAGTTCCACTGGCTTTTCCAATCTCCTGAGCTTCTAAATCTGTCTCTCTCATTTCCTCTCAGCATAAGACCTCTGCTCCCACCTCTGCTGTCCTGTTCTCTCTGGGTATTTCTGGAAGAGCTTAACTGAACAGCAGCAATGGAAGAATCAGCCCAGAACACTGAAAACAGCATTCACAATTTCACTGCATCAGCAAAGCACAGCAGCATAGCAAACATCAAAACAATGAAATGAGGAAAGACAGCTCCTGTTAGGTTTATTATGTACATACCCTCCAAATAATACATCACTTGGGAATAACTGATACATGTCCCTATTGAAAAGGTTCTACAGAACCTATTAACAAAATTACTATACAGTTATGATGGTCTATGCTTTGAGAACCAAATATAGCAGAGTATTTTAGATTCCATACCTATTGCAAGTTGAAGCCCAATCCCACAGTTAATTTTTAAGACATGTAGTACCAAATCCTCCTTTGATCACATCTTGATTTCATGTAAAAACTCCAAATACACCACGTGTTGGGTTTTCTAAGGTTTTTTTACAAAACTCTCTAAAGATCTATAAATCACCCTTTCTGTGATACCCTTCCCAGTGACTCTGCACACTAGTGACACAATCAATTGCTTAGCTCTATGAGAAGTCAGGCATTTCATAGGGTTTCCCATGGTTTTAAGAAAGAGTACCTGAGACATTGGAGAACTGTAAGGTTTTTTTACAAATCAAGCCTGACAGAACCACTGAGAGCCATGCAAAATACAAAAACATTGTCAAAACCCTTCCACACAGATATTAGCCCACCAGTCAGTAAAAGGGGCCAGGCACAACTGTTCCAGACTGGTAGAGTTTCAGTGTGTCCCATATCAGGCCATTTGCAGACTTCAGTAGTCAACTACCTGTGGGAAACCCCACAACTGCCTGGGAAACAGATATCCCACCTCGTGGGGTGCACACCATATACTCTGGGCATGAAAAGGATGCCAGTCTCATTGTTAATATCACAGATCTATTCAGTTATTACTCCTCCTTGTTTTCAATCCATTTCATTATCCTATTTGCAATTGAAATATTCCCAGCTCTCCATTCCAAACAGCAGATTGTGCCACTTAATGGCAATTAAATGCCCTCAAGGCCTTAAAAAGGCTATTACCAAAACATGTTTTTCAAACACCGGTGTAAATCATTTCATACAGGCTTTGAAATTCGTAATGAGCGAGTCCCCAATGCAGATGTGTGTTCTGGGGTCATACGTCTAGGTGTTAATACAATATTTATCCTCAGTAATAACTCATAATACCAAACATTTCTCCAAAATACTGAGTACACGAACGTTTTAAGATGTTAAACAGTTTCTTGCCCACCACTAGTAAGTTTCTGTGATACAGACATTTTTTTTTAAACCCCAAACCTGACAGCAGGAAAAATATGCAAATAAAACACTTAGCAAGCTTTACACTTACCTTTTTACACTTGAAACCCAAGTATATTAGTTCAAGTTATGAAAAACATTTTAGCTTATTAAAAGAAAAAAAAAAACAACAAGCAACTCAAACTTTGTTGATATTGGAATCCTATTACTGGAAGTTGAGAAGTGAAAAGTTAGATCCCCTCATCAGAGACAGAAAAAATCATTTGCCAATTTTTCTCCAGTTGTACTGGTTGATCTACTGCAATACCTCTCCCATAAAACTTGTCTCATTCTCCATCTGAGATTCCCTCTAATAAACGCATTTTTAGTGTGAGATATTTTTTTCTTAAGAGATCAGCATAGTTACACTTCATAAAAGTCAACTATGAGCAAATGCAGAACAACAGACTAGGCTAAGCAAGTCACTCCTTTGTAACTGTTTATTTTAAATGTTAGCTAGAGCCCACTTATTCTCACTTATCTCATTGGGTTTGGATTTGGATTAGAATCCCACCTACTCAGGGAGCATTTTGACTCTATCTATAGAAGACTACACCATACTGAAAGTGTTTCTTCCTTTTGATGTGAGATATGGCAACAATAACACTTGGGTTCTAAAATATAACAAGACAGCAATATAAAACATAGTAGTTACTAAAATTCCCAGTGACAAGTGATCATAAAGTTAAGCTAAAAAGATTTAGATGGGGTTGTCATAATGGCAGGCTTTGGTCTAATGAGTGTCCCAAATTCAAACCTGATTCCACTCACTGCAGGACAAAAATAAAGAATCACTAACTAGAGTAACTGGCTTGCTAGGATGTCTCACAGACAGCCCTGCCCTTCTGTCAGATACAGCCCTGTCAGCTGGGGACAGATCTTGGCTATATTTGGAGATATATTTTTAAATCACCCAAAAAAAAAAAAAATAGAAGCTTCTGTCCCTTCCTCTTTAGTATTTAAGTCCAATAGATTTCACTGTCAGAGAATTATTGGAAATTATCAGACACTCGAGCAACAGAACAATCAAGGATATCAAGTAGTTTCTGAAATTTAAAACAAGACCTGTGAAGTATACTTCCTTCTTATTTTTTGAATATTCATTAATACACACCTCACCTCTCATCTGTACCTCTTCACCATGTCTTTATTTCACAAATAAGAAAAGCTGAGCTTGAGGAAAAGGAACCTCTCCTGGTCTCCTAACATCCAGTAACCAACAGTCTTGGATCTTTCACTGAGGTTTCAACAACTTTTTGGGATGAAGAGCAGACCAACAAGCAAGCTAAACTAGTGAGAAAGAAGTCATTCTACAGCAGTTGGCTGTTAGAACAGCTCCACACTGCTAAAGCCACCCTTTTCCTAGTGGAAGGGAACAGTGAGGGTGATTTTGTGGAGCTGCAGCAGCGAAGGGCAGAGCTCCAGAGCACGGTTTATTCACGCCTGAGCTCTGTAACTCCAGAGAAGGAGCTCCACCCACGCACTACAAGCCTGCTTTTTCTGTACCTAGTGGGGAAAGTTACTGCATTATGTAAGGCATGAAATCACTGTACAAAGCAACCAACTGAAAGGTGAAAGGCTGGTGAACCTCGGCTATTACGTTTGGGATCTGGGCTTTGCTGGGGTTTTTTTACGCCAGCTGATTTTCCGCAACAACTGCTGGAATTGCATGTCACATCAGTTTAATTCAATATCTTCCTGATCTCCTTTATTTAAGTTTTGATTATCCCAACCTCCATTTATGCAGAGTTGAACTGAACTTAGAAGCTTTTAATTACCACTTTGCCAGTGAAGAGTTTGACCAAAATCTGGTGATAATTAGAATACGTTCATTATGTTTGGACTCTAAATTTCTCTTTATGAAGAGTTCTCATGTTAAACATTCAGTCTAGTGCCTGTCTGTGGTCTATCCTGCTTCTTGTTGTGACTCTTACAGGACTGCTGACCAGTCTACAGCTCCCGCTGAAAACCCAGTTCCACATGAGTTCCTCAGATTCTAATTCTATTCCACAACACAAAAATATAGGAAATTTATTGTTAAGCAGTATTTGTTAGGAAAAAAGTCCAAGAGTCCATGCTGTCATATAGATTGCATTCATAAACAGGATTACAAATGTGAAAAAAAAATATTAAGAGAGTGTCATAATTTTAAGGGGTGGTTGAAAAATAATCTCTAATTAAATGATTCAAATGTAATGTGTCTAATTAATTAGATAAAATCTTACAGTATCTTCTTAAAAGCATTTTAAAAAAATAAGCTCCCTAATTAACCCACACTGCTTTTAAGCAGCCAAAATTCTCAGTGTGCAAATAAAACATCTCACAAGAGTTATTACTCTTTTGATAACCTAACACACCTCATCCTCACTGTAGGACTCTACCCACCATCATCTCTTTAGTAAGGAATTTTATCTCTATGCCTGTCCAATACACTTTATTTTCTATAGGTACATCACTGACCAGCCAGGTGCCCAGCTAAAATCAGGGATAAGTGTATTTCAATTATTGTAAAATTTAAATAAATATGTGTCCATGGTTCCAAATTATGCCCTGTAAACAAACCAGGAATGAGGAGCTCAGTAGCTCCTCAATCTGTGTGTTCAGTTCATATTTATAGATCCACCTCACAGAAGCAAAGCAGTGGCTGGCTACAAATCCCCTACAGCTGCCAAGGTGACAGAGGACAGCTTTCCAAATGTATGCAAACACAAGGTGCAATCAAGCCTGGTAGTGCACCCAAATACTGAAATCCAGTAGGTGCAAGTGATCTTTTCAGCCTCCTATAAAATAACAATTACAGTATCAAACTCTTCTCCTATTAAACATATCACACACTCGCATTTCAGCTTCACAAACTCAGATTTAACCCAGCCATCCAAGAACTAAAACCTGAAAGAATTCCCTATTGCAGGCAGATCCTTCTAAAACCAATTCAAAATATTAAGTTACTATTCAGGCTTTTAATTTACGACTGAGTAGGGCTCTGTAGAGAATGTGCTCCAGATATGAAAAGGTACTAGAAACGCTTCTTTCCCTCTGTGCTTTTGTGGAGAACAGCAGGGTAGCTCATGCTGACAGGGGCAAGGCAGAGGTTGTGCCTCCCCAGGCCAGGCCAGCTCAGGCACAGCTCACCTCGTCACCTCCGCTGCCCACACCGCCTCTTCCTCTCTAAGGCAAGGTGACAGCAAATGTCCATCCTCCCCAGCACAAAAGAGACTCAGAGTATCCTGTGAATGCTGCGTTTTCTCTGCTGGTTTTATGATGAAGGGCATCAAGGTCCTCACAGCTCAGAAGGTAATTAGTTGAGGCAAAGGTACAACCTCCTAACAGAGCGAGTAGAAAGAGAGCCCATGTGCACTGTGAAAATCTGCTGCAGAAGCAGCCTCAGTCAGCAGCAGACTGCATCATTTTACTATTATTACTTTGAGATAATCAGTGAATTTAAAAGTGTGTATATTATAAACCCAGAAACAGCATCAATGGTTACTTTCACCTGTTAAGACAGTATAATTTATAAATTGTTCTAGTTTGCAACCTCTATTTTTCTAATATTTTTGGTGAAAACTAATTACAACCAACTTCATTACACTGAGATGCAGCTTATAAACAAGCAGCTGACCCTGTGAAATGTGTTGTATGCTCTATTATAATAAGTAATACAACAAAGATTGAAATCTAAAAGCAAAAGAAACACAATCTGCTTAAGGAAAAAGTTCTTGCTGTATGTATTTATGCATTGCATTTAAGCTTTCTAGTTATTACAAAAAAAAAAAAAAAAATTGAGGGGATTGAACTTTTACCACTATGACCATTATGTATCTGGGCCAGATTTCAGGCTAAAGACTAATGTGGTTTAGCTACTTACAAAATAATTATAAAAATACCTCTACCCTTCTAAATCAGGAGCACTGACACTCATCAGAATAATCCCCTCAGTAAAGTTCCTGAACCCACTGCCCACTGAACCCTGGCAGAGCAAAGTCTGGCAGGAAAATCAGCAAACCATTTCAGCGCAGCTTATCTCTGGTTTTCCAACAAAACCCCTGCTTCTCTTTTGTGAATTCACTCAGACTGAACAAGAAAATTAATTTTCTCTCCACACAACACTACTCTTAAAAAAAAAAACCTAAGAAAGCAACCCCTTTGGAAGACAATTGCTGGATTGTTTCTAGCAAGTATTATACAATCAATTCCTAGTCAAAGCTTCTGGGATAGCTTAGTACTACTCTAATGATAACCCTCTCACCACTTGTACTGTAATTCACCAGGGGAGAGGAAACAAAGATTCCCCACATTTTTTTTTTAATATTCAGTGGTATTACTCAGCCACTGAGAAGGGCAGTTAGCTACAACTCCGAGGCACTCAGTGCACACTACTGGAAATGCTATTTTCCTATGCACTGAACTGGGAGATGTAGGTAAACATTGGCCTTACACAATGCAGCATGGTTTTGCAGGTTACAACACTCTTCGGTACAACTTTCTTGGCCTTGTTAAAATCTTGATCACATTCAGAAGCAGCACAGCAAACACAGGCTGGGTTGAATGTTTTCAACCTTCCTTGTCAACCCCTTGCCACTGCAGTAAAAGTAGACCACCAACACCCTTCCAGGAGAGTTACACCCCTTATCTCAATCCTTGCCTTACAAGTTCTGGCATCAGTGAGAATACTCATATCTGGAAAAGAGGCTATTTGCTATTAATACTAATTTAATGGTTTGCTATTGCACAGTGCTATAGCCCCTCTGTCTGGTAACAGCCAGCAATCAAGGCTCAGTTCTTGCTGAACTAGAATCTTGAACTTATACAGGAATGATGCTGAGAAAAGGAGACTGTAGAGTTTATTTCATAATTGTGGTTTCAGAAAATAACCAGATCTTAAAACACATCTTGCCATCCCTAATGCTTTAGAAAGCATTTTCTAACTGTAAGTTTCATGAAAAAGTCAATTTTGGCATACAGCAGGCTGAGGACATAATACAGAGAAAAACTACAAAACAAGAAATATTTTCAAGAATAATGAAAACTAAAAATCAGGAAAAGAAAGAACTCAAAAGTGATGTGTAAAAGGATTCCTGACCCACGTGTCTTGTGACAGTCTACAGCTAAGCAACTACAGTCCTCCAGAACACAAAGATTTTACTACAGAACTCATTTCAGGCAAAGGGTAAACAGGATAATGGTATATTTTTCAAGGCAGTGCTAAGAACACATACACACAAAAAGAAAATGCTCTAATGGAAGCTCAGTTCTAATAAGCACATTTAAATGTTGGCAGCCTTTAGAAAGCTGATGCACATTTACTTACACAGGCGTGTTTTGTAAGCACTCACGCTGCAATCTAAGACAGACTAACACATTTAATCACACAGATGTTCACATAAATTGGCCCTGATTCTGCAGATGCATAACTCTACCAAAGAGAAAATGCATCACTAGCACACCCTAAAGTGGGCCTATAATGTTTGCAGAACTTGGCCATATAGCAACCTCATTATAAAAAACAGAAGACTATAAACTACTTCATTCAGCACAGCTTCTACACAGAATACTATCAGGATATTTTTTCCTCAATGCTTTACTGTAAGAGTTACAAAATGGCTCTGTAAAAGGTCTGAATTTTCATACAGACTAAAATACTAATTAATTTTTCTATAAAGAGCACCTACCATGTTGCCAATATAGATGCACTGCAAACGTGCATCTTTCTCATGGGAGGAAAATACAAGTGGCAGGCAGTGGTGGGACACAACTGTAGGGCCTTTAGAATTGCCAAGAGATTAATTCAAATTTTAAAAGAAAAAGAAAATACATAAACCCAAAAACTGACAAACAAAAAGATGTTAAAGTAAAAAGAGGAGACTTTACAGGTTTCTGGGTTGATTTTACAGGGACCAAAGCAGAATTCAGGTATTCCAAACCAAAATCTTTTTACCCAGTTACGTTTTTATTGGACAGCGAGCCTCTTCCATTCTACCTGAGCTTTCCCCAAATGTTTAACTCTGGCAGAAATAAAAAATATAAAATCACTCTGAGGAAAAAATATAAATCAATTTGGACTTAAAAATCGGTTGCTCAACATGATATGAAGTGAATTATCTTTGAAGCTGAATAGTTTATCTCCTACAGTCAGCAGTCAACATATCTACATCAAGGAAAAAAAGGAATCAGGAGTAACGTGTTGTAAAAAAGACCTGAAAAGTCATGGAATCCTCCTGTTTAAATGCTACATGAGAAACACAGCTTTGGAAATCCAAAATACTGGTCTTAGAGGACAGAAAAGATGGAATACTGGAAGAATTATTCTATCTTTATTTTTTAAACATTACTACAGTAATATTAATCATATTGAAAAAGTTCAGAAGCAATCATTTAAAGAGTTAGCAACAAGAATTTAGTTAATATACTTTTCTCTGCTATCTCCAAATTTCACCAGGAAGAGTTGATCCAATTAGGCATTTCTTCCGTGAAAAGGACATGGAAATTTGTAAGTGCAGTTGCTACTTTAATTTTCCTCGTGGCTGCTTTATTCAATTTTTTCCTCTTGAAGGCATTCTACCAAGGGGCCTCAGAAACCTGTGTGATACAAAATAAAAACCCACTCAAAAAGCACGTGCCCACCTGTGTGCATTTACTTTCTCTGAGCTACTCAGAAGCCGCCTGAATGTTCATCCTCTGTCTTGTCCAGGTTAGAAGCACCCTCACTCCACCCTCCCAAGGAGCTCCTTTCCTCCAATGAAGATGCACTTTACTCAGTGGAGTGGATTGAGTTTAGGTGTGAAGGGGAAGGTGAAAGTAAGAAAGCAGGTTTATGAGCTGTCCACCTTGGAAATTGAGCTCTGAGCAATGAGAAAACACAGCCCCAGTTTTGATCTGAAGCACAGTCACCTCATTAAATGACACTTCCAACCCTCACCATACTGATCCAAGAATTAAGTCCCTTGGAGGAAGAATACATCCCCATAACACAAAGTATTTCACTGTTTTTCCTAACTGTGTTTTGTCTACTCTTGTAATGCAAAATAATAATAAAAAATACTTGTGCTTAATAGTAGCAGTGACTACAAACCCCTTCCACACAGCAGAACCTGAAAAAGACTTCCAAGTTAAAAAAGATGCACTTCAGCTTGGCATTCAGTCCAACCAGTTCCAGTGAAACCTCTGGGTTTCTGAACCACACTGAATGGACAAGCACCAGAACCAAAGCAGCCAAAGACTGGTCCTGGGTTTACTACAGGCTTTGAGATCCTGATCCTCCTCAAAAACCAGCACTGTGCACAAATCTGTGCTCATATTTCATGTGTGCACACATATGCACAGTATTGCAAAGTTGTTCAAACCCAAAGAAGCTCAAAAAGAAACCACCAGGCTCAGAGACAAACAAGCCTCTGCTTTTAACCAATTTATTTATGTATGCTTGTGACCAAGTTGTCCCATGATTTTACTAGGCACTTTTCCTCATGCCGCTTGTTTCCAAACAAATCACAGACGAAATCAGCAAAACCAAACACTGGTAGTTTCAGGTACTTCCTGAAAACCATATGGGCTTTGAAATTGAAAGTCAAGGCCAAATCCACAGCAATCCATGTGTTCTCTGGGCTTTGCGGGGGGTTTCAAAGCAATGAGTCATATGATAAATGTACTGCAACACTAGACACAATACTGTAGAGACAGGTCTTTTGCTTTAATTTTTAATTTCCATTTTCTGTGGGTTTAGATAAACCATTGACATTACTTTAGCATAATCCTTTGCAATGAATCAATACTTTAATTTAATAATGGTATCCTGTTGTCAACATATAATATATCACATAATGTCCTTGCATAGATGTAAAAAAAATACACCAAATAAAATGCAAGGCTTTGCTTTCAGCAGTGATCACAGGTCAAATCACTGTAATGACAAACCTTACAGTCCCCAAAAGAATTTCCATCAGGGTTAAAAATCAGCATGGAATAATTTCAGCCATATCACTTCCACTCATCATACCACTGCTATGCAAGCTCTTCTAGGTCATAGGATTGCAAAAATCACTTTAATAGAGGGGAGAGAGAAGAAATACATCTGAATACAATGTCCATATCTGCGTGGGGCTTATTTGAATATTCCACTTCCTTATGAATTCAGTGTTAACTGCTCTAGTTCCTAACTATAAAGATTAAAAATGGAAAACGGAATTAAGTCCGGTGTCATCCAACTTAACTGAAACAGATAAAGCAAGTTATAGCTGTAAAATATGAAAAGCAAAATAAATTACAGTAACTTTCACTTCAGCGATGCAGCTGCAAATCAGTATTTGTTATTTTTACCTTGATGGTAGTCTTCCTGTCAACAAGTATTTAAGATGGGAAACACAAATGTAATCACGTCTCTGGTACTGACTGAAGCTATGTGAACAGAAAGTAAGTGGGAATGAAGAAGAAGCAAATGCTCTTAAAACTCTCAGTTGTTTGCCTCACTGTTTTTTTTTTCAATTCAATAGCTTTTGAAGCATCTAAAATTGATAGATAACTGGCATATTAATCTCAGTTAATGCTGAGGGCACATGCTTGGCAGTCACGTGTGCTTCCCTCGATTCAATGACAGCTCACGCTCATCATGCGAAGGGTTTGCGATCCGTGTCATTTGCTGGCAGAACGCTTCAGAGCTCTGGGAAGAGTAGGTCTGGTTTTACTACGGTTTGGCACCTCCCACAACACCCTCCAGTTGGTGAAAACCCCGCAGTTCCATCTAAGTGTCATCCTTAATGTGAAAAAGATATTTGAGTCAGTGCAAAATAAAACAAACAGCTTTTACCAAAATGTCAGTGCTGGTAGCAGTGCATCTGCCAGATGCTTGTTACTTGAACCCATGCCGTGCATAACAAACAGCCAGAGATATGACGAGGATAAACGACTGGACCAGAAAATCTTTAGCAGGAAATCAAAGAATACTCAGACTCGCAAAAAAAGGTTGCAATTGGACTTCACAAGATATATCGATTAAGTGTTCTGTAACATCTCTTTTCTTGGTTACTATGCATTAGTTGAGCCCCACCTGGCTGACTTCAGTTCTCTGCATTAGCCTTTGGTCGTATGAACACAAGAGAAACCACAGTGCTATTTCATAGCTGAATTCACATAGGAATTCTTGTAAGTCCAGTATCTCAATTTAAGGATAATAACATTACTGAAGAACCCAGAATACCATGAAAAATGCATATTGGAAAAATCAGGGCATGACTCCTTAGAAATGAAACCAATGGCTTGATAAAAATAAAACCTCACTGGCATGTTCCAGTCTGTTGGTTGATTTTTCTGATCTACAGGCTGGACTACCCTTCTAAATCAGTGATTGACTTTTACACTGAGCACTGGATGAAGAGGTTCAGGCTGAAAAGACATAGTCCATACGTGATCATGGAAAACACACTCAGGCACAAGATACAGAGAGAGATTTGATGAGTAAGTGGCTTTTGCTTAGTCAGAACCTGAAGGATCTTCATCAAGAACTTTCAAAACAGCTAACAGATAGCTTGACTTTGAGTGAAACACAACCAAGAATTATTGTCATTATGCACACCCACAAAAAAGAGAGATTTCACAACATCTCCTCAGATGAATACACACACGGAGAAAAGGCTTTACCAACATTTATTCAGGTGGGCAATCATCTGGCTTTCTGGAGAAATAACTCCTGATTCGCCTTCCATTTTCCCAAGTCCTGTTTTGAGCCCATTTTAACATGTTAAAACAATTAAATAAACTACAACACAAACCAGTATAAATAAAGACAGCTCCTTCTTTGCTTAAAAGCTGTGAAATGCTAAATAACCTGTGACTCCTTCCCACATAAGTGCCTTGCCAAGCCAGAGGATGACACAAGGGCATGTACTATTTTGAAAGCTGAGGCATGAGATTCATCGTGTCAGATTTGTATTCACAAGGTACAACAGGATCCATGACTTTCATTTCAATAGCAGCTGGAACAACGGGCACAGAAGGAACATGCAGCTCAACCTGGGAAATTAGGATGAATTTGTTCTTAAAAAATTTCCCTTTCTTGCTGAGAGCTATTAGTGGCAGACACAGATACTTGTTTTGGGGTCACACCATGTCAGCAGCTCACAGCACAAACACTGCATTTCTCCCTGTCTCTCCCCTCAGTGGATACTGCAGCCTCAAAGAATTTTACATGTATCCTTAGAGATGCTTAAATGCATCAGGAGAGTACAGCTGTAGGCTTTAAAAAAATGCTCATATGCCCTACAAATTCAAATCCTTTTTTATGTAATCTATTTAATCTTCCATTAATGATAATCTCTGCTATCAATGTGCCCAAACAGGGTCAATTTCTGCTGGATTTGCACTTCTTGCATTTCCATCCTATAACCGAGCTGCATTTAATGAAGGGAAACACCCTGCTGTAAAAGGTATTAGCAGCCTCCCTAGAACAAAAAATAGTTAGGAAGCTCTGCACCTGCCAGGAACATTTCAAGATAGTGGTTTTTCTTCTTCCTTTGTGTGTCTTGCATGGAGGAGAGTCCTGCCAGCTGAACATTATTTATTAATCAGGATACTCCTGATATACCTTGTAAGGAGACAGCCTAGAGGGGCGGAAATTGCTGTGGATTTCTCTTATATACCCAATGACATGGAAAGGGGAGAAAGGAAGAGATTGTGAGGGAGCATTTATACCCTGGCAGATCCCACCTGGCAAGCCCAGGCAGCTACACACACAGATCACAGCAGTTTGAAGAACCATGTAGTCTGGTTCACACAAGGATTGAAAAGAGAGACACGGGTTGACAATCTGGCTTCATTTGCTGTTTTGTTTTTAAGAAGTGCCCTATATAGCTCCCTACACCGGAGTGAAACAGGTTGGGTTCAGCTCCACAAAAGATTTTCCTTCTGGTAACTTCCGACTACCTTAGGTTGTACCTACAGAATGTGCAGGCTTGGACACACCTGTAAGGGCTGCTTCTCCCTCAATTACTGTGACAGACACAGGAGAAACGAGTTACTGCCTCGTTAGCTCTTCTGATTTAGTGATAGTTTTATTCGTAATCATTCCCAGCCATCCGCCACCTGCACACCCACCCACCCACACATACACATCCAATTTGCTGTTCTTCTCCCAATTTTGTCAATTCACAAGATCTGCTTGTGCTGCCTATACTCTCTGGCCCAGTGCTTATCAGCAAATAGATTTAATAGACAAAATAAAGTTCATATTGCTTTCTAACAAAATCCTCCAGCAGAATACCTCTGCATTAGCATACAAAAGGGGAGCCCTGGGCTGTAAAAGCGATTCAATTGAACTGACGTCCTTAGCAGCAGCAACTAAGAGTTAATGGAGGACACCCGGCTTTTCACTTCCTCTACTGCATCCAAGAAAGCGCAGAAAAATACTACAATACGGTATAATTGAGCATTTCGCTAAATAGCATCGCACAGAAGTTCTTTTGGCAAGGACTGCATTTGTCCTAAGTAACCTCTATGAGAAGCTGAAAGTTAATGCACCCAGACCAAACGAATTTTCAAGCTTTAGCCCGAATCCTTAGGTTTATGCTTGGGAGGGTGGGAAGAACCAGCCACCAAGCATCAATCGGAGAACTAGCCCCCTCCTCTGCTTAAAAAAAAAATAGTCAGTTACGGCAACGCGGTGCTGTGTCTACACACGGGATCCGGCAAAGCGCTGGGATGGCTCTGCACATCGGCGGGGTGCCCCAGGCTCCTTCCCGGCGGAGCCGGCAGCAGCTCCTTCAGGAGCCGGGCACTGGGACGGAGAGAGCATCCCTGCGAAGCCCGCCCTCGTTTCAAGGGAGACGAGTGTGCGGGAAGCCAAACTCCGTCACCAGCACAGAAGCACATGCACAATCCACCCCACACCTGCTGAAGACCACTCTCCACACTGCCCCTTCTGGGGGGGTCGTCACTGCTCCCTCTCGCTCAGATACCTCCCAGCATCTCCCAAGTACCTTTCGCAGACCAGCCTGGAGGGGGGAAAGGGGGTAGGGGATCTGCATCCTTCCTAAATCCACAATGAAAAGCAGTCTCCTCAAATGGCTGCTCCTGCCTCACCATCCATCACACAAGCAGGCAACTTGCCGGGGGTAAAAAGGGGGCGCAAGAAGGGAAGGGAGAAAGAAGCGCAAACTTCGGAGCTCTCCGGCCCCCCGCATGTCAGCAACAACACGGGAAAGACACGGCGGCCACCTCTGACCGAGGCATAGCCCCGGCCCGACCCCACCGGCGCTCGGCCAACGCCGGCTGCGGACGGGGCGAGGCGCGCACCGGGCAGCCCGAGGGCGCGGGGCGGCCGGCGACACTTACGGGTTTTGGGGGTCGTGCTGGCCTCCGGCGTGGTGGTGGTCGACTCCTGGAAGGGAGACAATGTCCAGGACGGCGCCGAGTCGTGGACGTAGATCTTGTAGGAGGAGGTAGCGTGTGCCGCAGTGGGCCAGGCGGGCAGCGGCGGGGTGCTGGGGGCGGCGGGCGGTGGCCGGGCGCCGCGGCCGGCG
>VZRS01008388.1:761771-821172 GCA_013398055.1 Ifrita kowaldi
GGATTCCCGAAAAAAAAAATTAAAAATTAAATAATCCACCCACACGCAAAAATAAAAATTAAGGTGAAACCCTGGAGAGGAGCGGCAATGACCCAGTCGGCAAAAAAAATATACGGATCCGGCAAGTAAATGGGCACGCAAAGGCAGCTCCTGCCAAGCTTGCAGCTTCGGCTCGATTGTGTATTCCTCTGGCAGCGCCGCGGAGGCAGGCGAGCGCGCACCGAGCAAGGCGCCTCCCACCAAAGCCTAATGGTGGTTTCTTAATGCGCACAAGATAAATAAATGATCCAGGCAAAGCCCTCGGGAGGGTGTATGCTACGGCAAACGGAGCCTAAGGGAGAAAGGAAAGGAAGGAAAAAGGAAAGAAAAGAAAAGACAAAGGGGAGGGGGTGCGGGGTGGGGGCGAAGCTCCCGAACCCATCCTGTGGTAGCCATCCGATAGGCTGGTGCTGCATATCAGAAAAGACCGGTGTGCAGGGGAGCGGCGAGGGGGTGCGTGTGCGGCGGAGGTGGAGACACCGTCCGAGAGGGAGCCCAGCCACGGCCAGGGCTCAGGACAGAGGCTCTGCCACCCTTATGCTGCCCGACAGGTATCAATTGGCAGCATTTTGTTGCTCTTGTTTCTAATAGGATTCGCTAAAGAAAAAAAAAACCAAAATCAAACCAACAACCCACTACACACCTGCAATAAAAGGACAGTTCTTTTCAGCAGCTGGGGGGAAAGTGATGGCACAGCTGCAACTGAGGTTGCCGGACAAGTTTTGATATTTTAACTACTCCGGCTTCTTTGGACTACTCCAAAGTTGAATTCCCAAGTTCAGCATAGTCAACAATGGGTGCTTTCCATTCACTTACTGGACAAACATTTCACCAGCTAGGGTGGTCACTGTAGGGTTAACAGCAGTTTGCCAAAGGTGGCCTAATCTCCATTTTCAAAATTTTAGAAAATGCTCTATAGAATTATACACGTACAGATGTTTTTAACCCTTTCTTCTGACCTGTTACCTTATTGGTCCTTTTCTGGTATTGATGCATAGGTATCATTTCCTTAGTCACGTGTTTAAGTGTATTGATATTTCTACAGAATAAGTGAGTGGAAAAGTCAGAAACAATCTTTGAAATGCATTTGTACAGTATATAAAGAGACGAATAGAGAAACTAAAATACTGCAACTGAAATGTACCTGCTTGATTTTTTCCTCCAGAATGAATATTAATACCATTTAAATTATCAGTATTACATTAACTAGATATCTAGATTATTGTCTCTTCAAGAACTCAATCTGGAGTTTGGCAGCTCCTATAAGACAGTTCAGTACTATCAGCCATCAGGAAGATCAGTGGAAGTGGCTTATCAGGTAAGTGTATTATTTAAACACCTCAAAAGATCCCCCCCACTTTGGCATCGGAAACCATGAATATAGGGGTTTCTACTCCTTTAGTGAAGAGGAAAAAGGATTAGGAGAAAACACTTAGAAAGAACCACAAATGGATGCCCAATAAAGCAAGGAAATGAAAAAGATGGAGAAGTCTTGGGAATCCGGGGAATATTTTTCACTGATTTTATGGCAATGTGGAGTCAGGTGCTTTCAGTCATGAGTGACAGTCCTCACCTTCCTTGCAAATTTGGAATACCTTTGTCCTGCTCTGGACTTTGTGTTGCCTGTACAAATGTCCTTTAGCTCCTGCTCTTCCATAACCATATTGCAGTTCACTAAGCCCAGTATGAATCACTCTTTGTCTTCATCCTCAAATAATTTGTACGTGCTGCTTGGAAGAACAAAAATGTTTCACAACGCTTACAAGACAGAGAGCTTTTATTTTTCTTATTACTATGTCCTGAACTCTTTCAGTGTTTCATAACTCTCAACTGCACTTCTTCCCCCACGAAGATTTTCAAACTATCAGCTCCTAAATTTTGCAATGGTTCTAATGGAAGACATCAGGAAGTGATACCATTAAGATCACTCAAGTATAGCCATTTCATTGTTTAATATTGAAGGACTTCCTGTATTATGAGTAAAGATTTTCAGGCTTCTTTTCTTACGATTTCCCATTCTTATTGAGGGTTGACGAACTATTCTTGAAATTGATTATGGAATGCTTTCAATGTGCCTTGCTTGAGTGAATTACTTAAAAACAGGCATTACTCTGATATGTTAATTAAGATCTTACCATTGACTATTAGCCTCTTGAAGAAAGTTCTTTGGTTTAAAAATATGAAATGGATTTTGATACAAGAAGCTTCCCTTAGCCTCCTAGTAAATGCCAATGTATTTCAAATAGGTTATCCTACAGTTAAAAAAAAAAGCCGTTCATCTAGACAGACACCTAAATGAAGGCAATACATGGAAATGTCTTCCTGTAATAACTTAGTCATGAGTTAAAATGTTATGATGTGTACAAAAGCACAGTCTCTGAATGCTTTTAGATTATTTCTCTGTCCTTTAATATTCAAATCATAATCAGTTTCTCAAATCGGCCCACTCTTGCTAAACTGAATCTGTTCTGTGCATTAATTCTAATTTACGTAGGTATTTGATAGCTCTCACTTGCATTTCTTCCTACTCATTTTGTATCATAGCCCAACTCCTTTACTTTTTCTGGAAATATGTTTATCACGATCAGAAAACAATATGTAATTTATTTTTCTTTTCTTGATAATATACAAAGAAATCTGTTGTATCTCCTTGAGGACATCTGTGACTGGAACAGATTAAAATTATTTATCCGTGGTGGAGTCAGAAGTGGTATTTTCTTAAGGACTGGTGTGACACAGTGTACAACAGATATGCCATTTATGCATGTATCAGATTGTCACAGGGGGTTACACTCTGGCTGTCAGTAGGCATGCCCCAGCTCATGGTTGTGTTCCAAGGGTGCTGTTCCTGGTTGGCCTCACACAAGGCTACAGCCATTATTTCAGATAATGAAACCTAATAGGTGAGTTAAGGGAATTAGATTATTGCTTAACGGTTATCATGGAATCAGATCTAGAAACCTCAGGATAACTATCCTCAGAAGAGCCAACAAAAGGAGTGGAAATTCAAATTTGGAAAATCAGGGCTGTGAAATGGAGCTACGTTCATTTCAACATGTAAACAATATGCATGTGGGATGCCTATACCCCAATCCCACATACACACGCTATTAAAAGCCCTTAATTCCCTCCCCAGCTTTACAAAATGCTGAAGACGTTCCTTGTTATCTCATGTAAATATCATCTGATGCTTAGAGCAACAAAACCTCCACAGTTACTTTGCTTTATGGTGTAATCAGCCACCAAGAGCATAAACAGTCTTGAATTTGTGAGTTGCTCCAGCACCCACCTCACCTGCTGTGTTCTGGTGCTTCGGCAGTTGGATGTGGCGAGCAAAACAGAATTTCCCAAAGGATGCCTGAATTGGGGCTGGTTATATAAATAGGTGTTACGCTGCTTCCCAAACTAGGGCATTTGAATATTCTTTGCTTAATTCTTCCTCTTAGCTTTCATCCGCAGCTCAGCTACATCATACACATCTCTAGTGGTCAGCTCACAGGCAGGGTAAACCTTGTTTTTGTCTGAGGTCAGCATGTAACTGTATTCCCTCTTCCACGTGAAATGCACGACCAGCGTTCCACTGATCCCATTCAGCAGTGCTCAGAACCAGAGTGCTCTTCCCCACGCCAGCTGCTAAAATAGTCATTACACAAGGCAGACCAAGCTTTACTCAGCAACACGTCCTCAGAGGACTTGGGCTGGGTGCCTGTTTGTAACGTGGTACCTGAAGTATTCCTCTCTGTATTCTTACACAGGGTGTTGTGAGTTCTCCTGGCACCCAGGTGCAACAAGTGAGAAAGCACTGCAGAGTTCCACAGCACAGCAGCCATGTGAGATGAGAGCAGGCTGCTCGTTTGCATGTCAGCCTCAGACAGGTGTAAGACAGGTGACACTTAATTTTGGGTTAAGGAGAAGAGGCTGCTCTCCCTCACTGCAGTAAAAACTCTGAATAACAATCCCATGGCTGAATTAATTAGATAAAATAGACCTATCCTTTCATACGGTGCAAGTGTGCTGGTTCCTCCTCAATAATCATCAGCCCTAGGTTACTCAAGTCATGTGTAGCCAATTTGCAAATGCCAGGGCTGCCACTAAATATTTAGAATTACATTTGAGTGTGCACCAATGAATATATATGATTCAAATATTTATCTTGGCGTGGTTTGTAATGATGAAATGAAATATGATGTGATATTAACAAAAAAATCCCACACCCCCCAAATCCTACAAAACATGTTTCAGTCAGGAAATATTAGTAAACTGGATACTTTCCTTGATTGAATTTATTGCTATATAACTGAAATCCTAAATGCCTGACGGACTTTTTATCAACCCAAATTTTCAATATTCTCCACTTCTAGCTGACCTTAAATTCTAAGGATTTCAGTAGGATAAATTCTGTTTGGCAAGCACTTTTTAAATTCTGATTTTAGTGGTATTGTATCAGTCCCTTAAGAACACACTTAATAATGATTTCAGACTGAGAAATATAGTGACTAGTCTTAACAATGCCCTTGTGACATACTGAAGCCACTGCAGCATCAGAGAAATAAATATATTACTCTTCAAGCCTTTGTAACCCCTGAGATTTTTATCAAGAACATCAATTTAGGATGCCAGGGAAAGAAATAATTGAAAGCAAACACGAAAATGCCATCAAAAGGGCTTGCTCCAAAGCGTGATGGAGTCAGCAGAAATCTCTCAGTATGCTGCACTCTATCTTGGGCTAAGCCCTAAATCAAAATTCAAATTTTTCCAAGATCTATGACAAAAGGGTGACAACAACAAGTGGGAAAACCTATGAAGCAGTCATTAATAGACAAGAGAGTTAAAATTGCTTACTATTACGACATATTTCCAAATATTTCTTGAAAATCTGCATTTTCCATCCCAAAGAGGATACCTGATCCCACGTAGGAAAAAAAGTGAATATATGTCATATTTCAGTCTTTGTGATCTTTCTTTTTTCAGTTCAACACTGTTTGTTGCCCCATGTAACTTCTGCCTGGTGCAGAGAACACTGCTGCTACGTGTTATTTGCTGGATATTTTGGATGTGAGATTCTTACAGCTGAGGAGGTTCAGCAGCTTTGCAGGTACCTCTTCAAAGCTGCCCTGAATGTCCAGAACAGCAACAGGTAGAAAACAGGTAGAAAAAGCCAAGAGGAGCAATCTCCGTATCTTTCCACAAAAAAACAAAGGGAGTTCATTCTGGAAAACTTCATGGAAATAACTTTGTGGCATCCACACTTACAGTTATATTTGAATGACCCTTTGAAGTAGAAAAAGCCCACAGGACCTCAAAATTCTCATAGCTTAATCAGGAAGAAAAGCTGCATCTTTCATCTTTAAAGCTTTGAGACATCCATGAAATTGTTCAAATTTTCCAAGCACTTCAACTCTTCATGGATTTCAACTATGAAGGAACAACATGGGTTTCTTTCCTTCAACAGAGGAGTCAGAATAAACTTTTTTCTTAGTGCCCCTGTGTAACTCTGAGGAGCTTTTCCGTAACTAGCTAAACCAGCATGAAGAGTTACAGAAAATAGATCAGATGAGAACCCTGGGTTTATCACTGCTGTGCCTTTATGAATGTATTTATGTATGACTTAGGTATGCATGCATAGGGCTATGGGACCTGATAAGGTGCCCCCAGAGTCCAGAGGAAATTGGCTGACGTAGTTGCCAAGCCACTCTCCATGATATTTGAAAAATCACAGCAGTCAGGTAAAGTTCCTGGTGACTGGAAGGATGGAAACATTGCACCCATTTTTAGAAAGGGTAAAAAGGAGGACCCTGGGAGCTCGTCCCCTGCCAGCCTCACCTCTGTGCCTAAGAAAATCATGGAACAGATCCTCCCAGAAGTTAGGCTAAGGCACATGGGCAGGGAAGTGATCCAGGACAGCATCACCGAGGGCAAGTCTGCCCTGAAGATGAGGGGTGGACTATCTCTCCTGTGAGGAAAGGCTCAGAGAGCGGCTCAGTCTGGAGAAGGCTCCTGGGAGACCTTGTTGCAGCCTTTCAGCACTTAAAATGGGCTTATACAAAAGATGGGAACAGCGGTTTTAGCAGGGCCTGTTGTGACAGGACAAGGGGGACTGGTTTTAAACCAAAAGAGAGGAGCTTTAGACTGGACCTAAGGAAGAAATTTCTTACATTGACGATGGTGAGGCACTGGAGCAGGTAGCCCAAAGAGGTATGGGATGCCCTGTCCTAGGAATAGGTGAGACTGGATGGGGCTCTGAGCAACCTGGTCTAGTTGAAGATGTTCGTGCTCACTGCAGGGGAATTGGAATAAATGACCTTTAAATGTCCCTCCAACACAAACCATTCTATGATTCTATGATTTTAATTTAACTGCATGTGGCGAGACGCTAGGGGTGGGACAATAAGAAGTAAAACTATGTCCAGAGCAAGATAGCTGCTGAATAAATACTTCAAAGAGAATAATGGATGGAAAATTAATCGATAAATATCTGTATTAGAAACCGTGATTAAAAAAAAAAAAAATTAAGAATTTACTCTGGAAATTTTAGGATTTTGAAACTTACAGAGTTACCAACAGTGCAACGTCACCAGGTTGAAAAGGAGACTTTTTTTAAAAAGAACTAGGATTCAACCTTAAACACTAATTAAGTGCCAATGTACAAGTCTATCCTTCCACTTAAGAACACTGTATGTGTCAACATTTATTTGTCCAATGGAAAACTAGAGATGCATTAGGTAACCTAAAATCCCAGTTAGTAATTCTGAATCGTAGCACCCTATTTCTTTGTGTGCACTATGACTACATTGATGCACTACCTTTGTCATTATAGTTATTCTCTACAGCTCAGTAATCAGGGATTTAATTTTTAATAAGCAATATCATACCAGTAACAGTATACCTTGCATACTCTGATGTTTTAATAATGGCAAGCGTGATAAAAAAAGAGATACAAGGTTTATTGAAAGAGTTTGTTTTCTTTTGCCTTTTTTTTTGTCCTTTTTCTTACCAGATCAGCTGAGTTAGTTGGCTAAAGAAAACAAGCTTTCAATCACACAAGGCTTTATTTTAAATTCCTTCTCTGTCTACAAAATTACTTTTCTAATGTCACTAATACATATAAAGGGAAAACAGCAAAGCTTTTAGAAATATGTATGTATGTATATATATAAATGTAGACTCGCATAAGTGTGTAAATGTAGATCTATATTTGAGAAGGAAAATGTTAAAGCTGTGGAGCAAACAGAATACCTCCCCTGGCTGTGGAACAAAGCTCTGTAACTTTGTCCCATTTGGTCCAAAGCTGACACCAATCAGCTACTAAGAGATTGAACAGCTCAGTTTTACAGACAAATGTATATATGCAAATATTTCCGGGTTTAGAAGAAACATAATGCAGAACCAATTTATTGAATCGTATTTTAAGATCTAATTAAACATCCATGGCCCACCAGCAGATCCTGGCAGTCAGAAATTGAAGCGCGTCTCTCACCATCAGCTGGGATGCTTGGAGGAACCCGAAACAAGACAGCTATAAAATGGGTTTTTTTGAGAACAAAATCCTGTAAGCTCCCAATCTCAAATCAGGACCAGAATTTTTGTATCTCCTTTCTGTGCAAAGGGAAGATTTTTATTTAAAACAGCTGTCACCAAAGGTTAAGTGGCTAAACTTTATACACTGCTCAGCTACTCATTTGTTCTATGCAGCCATTCGCATTTTCCTTCATCTCTTTTGGGAAATTGAACCTTTTTAAGGAGAAACCCCTCTGGTCAGTCAATCTCCCTATAATCAGAGAATCAAGCTCAGCAGAATGGTAAACCTGTACTCAGAGGTCAGAAATTAAGATTCCAACATTTGTAGCTCCCTGATCATCCAAATCTGTGGTCAGGGAATTGAGAGGGTCCCTCAAGGTCTCTCATAAGCTGCTCTCTACTGCCATTTCTTCACTTCCTATTTTTCTACCCAGGAATGTAGTACAGCATAACAACATCCACAATGCAGCAAAATACTGTTCAAACCAGAGTGCTTTAAATCTCCATTTTCACTGTATATCTGGACATCTTATATAAAGCGTGTGTGTCAAAAGTGCTGCAGATCATCTCCTCCCATTCAAATCACCAGTCAATTGCATGAATTCTGTGTAAACCTGACTTCCACAAGTTGAGGTGCCTGAAAGAAAGGTGTAACTTAATTCCTGTAATTTTAAAAGTCTAGATGTAATTTCTACCCTCCTTCTGAAGGCAAGGAAAGATCAGCTTATAGAGTTCATTACTTCTGCACCCTTGAGGACATGCCCTAGAATCAGATGTTCTAAACAGAGCCCTCAAATTCAGCCTCCATTCCTCAGCCCTGCTGTGCAACAAGAAAAGCTGCACTGACATCTACAAGAAATTTTCCCAAGCAGCTGGTGACAAACAGCTTTCTAATAGAAAATTCCCCTAAAAATAAATGTGCTGCATCTACAGATTCAAAAGTATACGTAGGCATGTATACAAAGAACAGAAATCTCTAACCTTTGGTCTAGAAAACGTACAGCATCTCACAAACACAGGGTTGTCCCAGTTTTTGTAAATTTATCTTTCAGAGTCACTGTCTTCATTCACTGATTTTGCACAAACTGTCCTTAAATACTGAGCAGTCTTTCTCTTCTATAATGAGGAATATTTTAATGATTAAGGATCCTCTTGATAAAGCAGTGATATAATTTTAATTACTTCCTGACCATGGTCCCACCATTAATTTTTAGGCGGTAATGTACAAAAAGGTGTCTGGCCTCTGGTCCTTGCTTTATCTCCTATTTGTTCATCCTAAAAGCTTCTTTTGATTGAGTGAGAAAAAAATCAGGCAAGCAAACTTGTACATATAGCTGCACACAGTCTGACTCCCTCCACAGCACATTGCTTACACACAAGTGAGATAAAAATTACTTCTAAGATGAAAAGCACTTTTCATCTTAAGACCCCATTTCCTATCACACAGAACTTTCCAAAAATATGTTACTTTTGAGATATATGTGATTTCAATGCTAGCAGTGCCAGCTAAAGTGGGAACTTTGAAAGAAATGTTAAGCTCAATCAGTTCGATCATTAAAGTTATGCAAATGGAAAAACACATTCCTTCCTTTTAAACTTTGCTGTGTTTTAGTTGCAATCATAAGATTCAAGAAGTGAGGATGGCTTTTAAATGTCAGAAACTTGACAGCATCTTAGGATGACATCCAGTCCCAGCTGTGGTCAACAGTAGAACTTCTCTATATTTCAACAGGAACATGATTTTACTCACAATCTTCACAGAGCAGCTGAGAACTCGCTGAAGTTTAAACGTGAAGCTGTAGAGATTACTTGTCTGTAGGAGCAGGCAGCAGATTTCACTGCATACTACCAGCTCAGGAAGTTCCCAGGCAAAATGTACTAAACCCAAACAGTGCTAGTAAGGCAGGCATGTACTGCACATCACATGATGGCACTGTTATGACACATTGGTGGTTCTTGCTGTCCTGCAACACAAATGCCGTGTTCCTGGTCATGAGAGCGTGGTGCTGCAGCAGTGTCCTCCAAGAGGTTTATCTCTGAGCCTGCTGCTGTTCAGCAGCTGCCATTATCTGTCCATTTCAAATATAGGAAGAATAAGTTGTATGAACTTACATTGTATAAGTTCTTCAGGAAGTGCTGGAAGACATCACCCATAAAGCTGGCAGAAGTGTTCCTGCCTAGGCAGAGCAATTCCTTGACTTATAGTGTGGGGGGTTCCTTCCCCACGACATTCCAGGCCTTTACTTACTGAAGCAAAAAGATTTTTAATTAGAAATTGTTTTCTTCATTAAAAGTCAGTAGGATAAGGAGAATCGCCATTTGATGAAATACTTTCCTCTTGTCCTATCATCTTTCTTATTCCAATAAGATTTTTAGTTTGGCAGTTACTATGTCTACTTTATTTCTAAAAACCTACATAAGCAAACAAAAACAACAAAACCCCCCCCGTTTTGAATTAATTATAAACATGAAAATTCTGAAGAACCTATTTTTGAAATCATTGCTCAAAAATATGACCTGTGGCAGTGCAGTAATTTAGCCTCATGTTTTATACTGAGTCTATTGAATTAAAGAGATCTTTCTTATCAATATAGAATAGTCTACATTTTTATTATCAAGCTTCTATGAAGTTGGCAATTTGCTCAAGTAAATCAGCTAAAAGTCATATCTACTGTAAGATCCAAATGTTGACACGCCCATACAATTTGAATTACCTGTTAGCTCACAAGTGGCCATGCTCACTATTTTTATAAAATAAGAAGAGACTTAGATTGCTCAATTTTAAATGTAAAGTCCTCATCTCTCTGAGAATCCTGAGAAACACTGAGAAGACAAATCTCAAGACAAGGTAGCTGGAAACGAAAACCAACATGAAAGATAGAGAACTGGGGGTTTTTTGTTTGTTTTGTTTTGTTTGTTTGTTTGGGTTTTTTAAGAGGAGATTAAAACTGAGAGCAAGAAAAATTGCAATCTCTTTTTTTTTTCCTGAAGCTCTTCAGGTCAGTTTTTATATTAAGGTACTGTACAATCTACTCAGGTATAAAAAGCTTGCATTTTTGTTCTAATTTGTTTTCCTTCAGGTTCAGAATTACCAGCAAAGAAAATTACTCTAATTGCAATGCTTTGCATACAAATAGTGATTACAGCTTAGTGGATTGTTGGGACACGACACTGCACAACTTATTAGATCAAACTGAGAGAAACCTACACCATACCAATTTTTAAAATGTAGATAAAGCAACTTAAGCTCTCTCAGAAAATCTAAATATTTATGACCAAATAATTATGGGTGTCAACCTACCAGGCACATTCCATGATCCCTGATTCAGAACTATGAAATAACCATAGGGAAAAGCAGCCACAATATAGGATGTCATTAAAACCCAATAGCAGCAAAATCAATTTTAATTAGATCCCAAGAAATGAATATGTAGAGACCAAAAACCTTTCTTCAGTATATTAATACTGTCTTTTTACTTGGTTAGTTTTATGGAATTAATCAAAGGGATGCTGAGTGACTGAGAAGGTGCACATGAAAGCAATGAGACAGTGAATTGCACAGAGAGATATTTCTACATATCCAGATATTTATTTTTATTCTAATGAATTCTCTCACTGAGAATGCAAATATCTGGAGGACAGCACAGCTCTCAAAGGCTGTACATTCAGAATGAAGTATCTCAACCTACTACTTACGACCAAATTATAATTGTCCATAAGAAAACAAAATTGGCTACTTCATGTACTAGAAATTGTCATTTTTTAACTTTTACTTAGATTCTACTTACAATGGATATATTGGATAGTGTTTTACAGATTAGTAGTATTATAGCAGAAATTACCTGAGTTCTGGCCCATTATTTAAATCCAAGCACCATTTTTCTAAAACTAAATTACAGTGTATGTTTCCTCAAGTGCAGATCACAAATCTAGCTAGTGGCGGAGATTTTAATGTGCATGTTTATTTTCTTTTCCCTCTGAAGTTTAAATCTCTGATTTATAGTAAAAAAAAATGCTATTCTGTTGTTATATGCCAGTGATGAATTAGGTCAGGTTTATGGAGGTGCAGTCAGTTTATGGAGGCGTGGGTGAGGCAATGAGACAAGCAATCTTTTCCACCGCTTTTGCATTTTTTGTATCCTGCAAAGCAGTTTAGTCTTAAATATTTCCTAGTTTGCAAACTGCAGTTATTATATGCAGTGCTTTGTTCATATACTGTTATCTTCATTCATTAATAATTCCTGACAGTAATAAAAGAGTCCAGGGTGTTAACACGAAAAGCTTGAAGTGAGATGCAGCTGAAAATCACCTTAAATACTTTCCAATAGTCACACCTTTCCTGCCAAACTCTGTTCCACCACACAGCTGCAGCCCGGATGCTCTTACTGCATGCTCATACTACATGTCTAGCTCAAGGCAAGGAAGCCTGCATATTTAACATTTTGGTATCTGTACAACTCATGGAAAACTCAGGTCTCCAACAGCATCGTAGAATGAATGCTGTGTTTCAAGGAAAGGTGGAAGGAGGTGTATGGAACGAGTGCATTTTGGCACAGATAATGGCTTTAAAAAAAACCTGAACTGTAACATTCTCTCACCATCTGGTATATAAAATGGTAGTTCTTTCCTGTAAAAATGATGGTGTTGGAACTGTAATATCTAGTCAACCAAATCTCAGCCTTCAGCTGAGTTAAATCAGTCTTTCTGCACTGTTTGAATGACATACTAACCCTGCAAGCAGTGCTGTTGACAGATACATCATGGGTGCTCTGAGGAATGCAACTGAAACAAAAGGCAAATGAAACTGTAACATTTTGAGGACAAGAGTAAATTTTATAATGAATATTTGTTGAAATATTATCTCATTTGTTTATGCATGCAGATCAGTTGATTTTTTCTTAAAAGAACAGGTAAATTTGTGGGTTAATCAGGATTTCAATGATCCTCTGTATCAATGACATGGGAATCCTCCTCATCAAAGCTCACAGGTATGCTATTAATTTGCCCACAAAATATGTGAATGTATCCATACCTCTCAATGACAGACACAGCAGACCAAGACCCACCCTGCTAGGAGAGGAGGTTTTAGCTATTACAGAGGGCCAGCAATCAGTAGGAAACAAAAATTAAATGAAAGCAGCCTAATGGTAGAAGTCTGCAATATAGTCACCAGTATTACACAATTGATCTCTCAGCTTGTACAGTAGACTGATACTCTAAGATAAAAAGACATAGGTAGGACAAGAAGTTGATGACAGATTTTGAGCTTTTTATTCTTTTATGGTTTGTTTTTGACACTGTCTAAATTTATGATTAATAACACTTTTTCTTTTTTCTTTTTTTTTATTTTGTTAATTTAACCTCATGCTGAAAAGCCTCTGGTGATGGTGGTAAATGAGAACTGTTTCTTTGGGAAACAGCACAACTGAAAAACAGGGCTGCAGAAACTCTTTTTTTTTTTTACAAACTAACACAAGTTTGGAAAAATCCAGATGAGGTGCCTTTACTAGTAATGTACAAAAGTCAGTCTGGTAAGTGGTAGCATCAAGTGCCAGAACACAGAAAAGTCTGTCCCAGTACATATTACTTGAGGAGCTGTGGTGGGCTTCGCATCAGAAATCCTGTCACAGACATGTAGAGTATTACTGCAGTGCTGTTTGTAGAATAATTCCAGGGCTGGGCAGTGACTGGAGTGTAACATGGAAACAGTTTTCTTGATTTCATTGTAATTGGTCCCAGGCTTAGAATAAAACTCAAGCTTATGTACTTAATTTACCTAATTGCCTTGCTGTATGAGGCCTCTGTACTTAAATTGTTAGCATATCATCCTGACAGGCTGTAAACTATGGCTTTATATCAGCAAATAAAGTAAAAGTGTTGATGTACAGTCTGCCACTGCGGGACACTGTGTAATTTACACATCCATTATGCAGCCACAAACACATAGATCCATATCTTCCTGAGCAGCTGTAACCAAGCTGTCTAGATTTTAGCCAGTGCTGGCCATTTATTCTTAAATCACTTGTGCTAGCACTGTTTCAACACACTAAGAAGATACGTTTGACAGAGCAATCCTAAAAGTCATCTAACTGTACCTCACATGCAGGTTGCATCTAACACTGAAGGAATTTTTTTGGCAGACATTCAGACTCTTAAGAGGGCATTTACTGTTTTCCTTTCTCTCCCTCTCTTTTCCCCTTTTCCTTTCCATATTTTTTTGTTGGTTGGCTGTTTTTTAAGTGTCTGGCCTGCAGCACATGCTACAGAACAGACTAATTACTTTCTAGGACACTTGGTGGATGCAGTCCAACCAAGAATCATTCATAGGGTTTGTTTAACCATTTTGCAATAGATGGTACAAATGTAAAATTGTCTGTTGCTATTTGATCGAGAAGCTTTGACCTGATCATTATGTATCTGCGACTGCATATCCCTAAGATGTTCCACTGAGAATTAAACCTCTTCCCGCTCCAATGTCACTCCTACTCCTAAAACAGGCTTTCAACAGGAAGTCAAAAATGAAGAAATGAATGGCAGTGAATTCAGACTCTGAACAAACAAAAAGGATAACCTAGAAAAAACATTGTTTGTCCAGAAAAGAATGAAAGTTTCATCAACTTTGAGTTAAAATTGGAAAGTGAATTTGATTCTAAAGGAGGAGTTTTGCTAGTTTTAATATAGTATAATTTCATTCTTTGGTAAGGCCTTTTACTTCCAGGGCTGCTAACAGCTTCCCTGCAGTGGCTCTGCAGCAGTCACTTCCTAGCTTTGACTTTGAGACCTTCTGTCTCCAGGCAGAAATGGCCAGGACTGTCACACAAGCCAACCCAAGGCTTGGTGTCATCCACAGAGCTTAACCCACTGGCAGAAACATTGCAGAATTCAGTTTACGGTTCAGTTCTCTGATAGCTTCCACATTTCCTGCAAGTCCTCGAGGCCTTGCTGCGCTGAAAGGGCAAATGCCTCCCTGCTCCTGGCTGTCCTGGCAATAGAGTGCTCAGCAGGGCCAGGACAGGCGTGGTCCCCTTGCTGAGGCCACATCTCAAATCCTCTCTTCAGCTTTGGGCCCCTCACTACAGGAAGGATGTGGAGGTGTTGGAGTGTGTCCAGAGAGGGCAATGAAGCTGAGGAGGGAGGGTCTGGAGCGAGTCTTATGTGGAATGGCTGAGGGAGCTGGGGGTGTTTAGACTGGAGAAAAGGAGGCTTGGGAGTCACCTCGTCACTCTCTACAACTCCCTGGAAGGAGGTTGCAGCCTGGTGGGGATTGGTCTCTTCTCCCAGATAACAAGGGACAGAACAAAAGAAAATGGCCTTAAGTCATGCTGGGGGACATTTAGATTGGATATTAGGAAAATATTCTTCAGTGAAAGAGTGGTCAGGCATTGGAACAGGCTGCCCAGGGATCTGGTGGAGTTTCCAGCCCTGGAGGTATTTAAAAGACACGTAGATGTGGTACTTTGGGATATGGTTTAGTGGTGGACTCAGCAGTGTAAAAGGCTAGTTATTGGACTCAAGGATTTTCTGTTTCTATGACTTTTCATTTTGCTAGCAAGACCGAGAAGGTCTCAAGGTGAAACTGTATTGCACACAAATTTCTCCTGCACAATCAGTTGTCTGTCTTGGCTAGACCTTCAGGCTTTTCTCTGACATGAATAATTATTGAGAGTTTATTTACCAGAACAATATTAGAACCTTTGTAAGACACTGCTCTCCAGTTACCGTATGAATCAGAATAACATTACTGCAGCTAATAAAATATATTACTGGCATTTCATAAGATCCACAGACCCTTTTCCCCTCAGTTTTATAGAAAACTGGGACTCATTCAGTGGGTTTTCTTTTTTTTTTTTTTTAACTTGCTATGCTTCTTTTCAGGATTATAATAGGTCTTGTAGGTCTTGGAGTTTGGGAACCTCTTAAATACCGTTCTGGCTTGGTCACAGAAAGGACAGCAATAGTCTAAATACATGTGTAATTGTCTTTTTCAGAAGAATAATATATAAGAGAGTGAACATAATTTCAGTATCATTTCAGCAGGACAGGATTCAGGCCCACAGCTTCTAGTCACTAATTTCTGCTTTGATGACATGATTATTACCTAAATGTAGGAGAAAGCAACAGAATTTTTATACAACGTGGGTGTTTTCACCTGCTACATGTAAGAAAAAAAAAGCCCACAGCTTGAAGCACATCAGAGTAACAATGATAATTAGGTATTGGCATATCATCCAAGAAAGAAAAAAAAAAGAGCTTGAAAAATGATACAGCTTAATAATGGTTTAGTATCGTAGAGCTATGCAAAAAGTTCTCAAAGGGAAATGTAAATTGTGAATGAAGAACCCTTGTGATCCTTACAAGGCATAACCAGTCAGAAACACAGGGGATAATACTAACAAATTATCCCCTTTAAGTTTGTGTAAGGAATATGATCACACATCTGTATGCAGGCCTTCAAGCAGTCAGATAGTTTTCCACAAATGCCAATTGCCATATCACACATGGCACCTTCCTGTAGAAGTTATAGCTTTTAACGTCATCTAAAGTATACCTGCAGTGACAGCATCTACCAGGAAATTCGTACTGAACAGAAATGAGAGAATATTGCTTTCTGAATCCATTTATGACCCCAAAACATTTTGGACCAAATTTTTCATTGAAAGTCCTTTACTATTCTAAATTTTTTGCAAGCAGTTTTTCATATGTTTTATAGTCAATGCTTCCAAAACACAATGCAACCATGTTACTAATTATAATCAGAACCAGTAAAGCATTCCAGATAGATAAAATGCTTCTAAAATCTTAGAAGACTGCAGCAACCACAGGCACTTACATATTTGGTTTCTGAAATGAACTGACAATTCAGCTGACAGAAAAATCAGGGTACACCAAATGGGAATACACATATTCACCTGGAAATCTGAAAAGATCAAGAGCTTGTTTAGAACAGTTTGTGCAGCTGAGACTGTCTCGTGTTCATCAGAGTCAACAACAAACACTGGCAGGGTCAGCTGGAGCTGAGCAGAGCTGAGACCAGGCTCACCAGCAGGCAGCAGGCTTCTGCCTGTTCCTATTCTTAGAGCCAGCTGCTCTGAGCTACCTCACTTGCAGCCACGTAGATATTTTTGAGGACTGGAATTTCCAGCCTTTTAGTTTCTGTGTTCAAGCACAACCTCCCAGACAAGCTCACCCTACAATTCTAATTGGACCTGGTAGAAAATGTAAAGATTTGAGCATTTGTTTCAAATTGGAAGGCAACCAAATTTTTGAAAGCTTCCTTAAAATGGAGTTGCTTTTTTTTCTACCCAGATTGAAATGCTGGATGACATGTTAAAGAGAAATATTGAATTGGCCCTCCTGAGCCAAATTTTTTATTCATTAGGGGCTTTTTCCCTTGTTCAATAAAAATTATTTCCAGATTAGGACATTATATATTTCATATATGGATAAAATTGCTTTTTGCTTCGCTCTCCTTGATATTTCTCTGTACAAAGACGCAGGGAGTCAGCCAAGCAGGAGTTCTCATTCTGCAGCTGAATTACGTTACAACAACACAGATGGAACTTTAGATGTAAAGCCATATTTTTAGCCAAAGCACAGTTGAAGCGATGTCGTCTGATGCAGTTAGAGACGTACAGAGAGGCGCTCGCAGTAATACACATTTATCACTCTTAGTGAATGGCTGGTACACAGCACCCTGCCTACCCTCTTTTTCAGAAGGGCAGTAATTTAAAATATGCTTTTTCCCTTCAACGGGAAAGAATGGAGCATTCTATTCCCACACGTGGCCTGATACTTGTGCGCTTCATTTGGCTAACACTCAAGTTGGTCCTGCCGTTTTCACACAGGTACTCACAGAGGGAGCTCACACAGTTTTCCCTCTCTGAGTACCTGTGTGAAAACTGCTCTTTTCATGGGCACTTGAGTAATTGCCCCAGGGAGAAGCCTTTGGTCATTTCGCTCAGAGAAAGCAGACATTCATTGTAAGAATTGTGAAATTCCACCTCCAGAGCACAGGTGTGAATTTCCATACATTTGCAACTGTCAGAGGGAATGCTCAATGTCTTCATGGTAACATGATCATTTCCAACAGAAAAATCCCCTCATTTCAAGAAGGATCTGAGCTGGAATCAGAACCATTTACCTTTATCACAAAGTATTGCTGTGATGTTTCTCTGGTATGAGAGGTTTCATTATTTCTGGCATATTGCATATCTGATCTTAAAAATCAGGAAAAAAAATAGTATTAAAATAGGAATTTGAAAGCACTGGAAGCATTCGGAATTTAAAGGAACTAAGAAAGGCAGAGGGTTTAGTGCAGCTCTCTGATATTCACAGTTCTCAGTTCCTGAACTTTGATGTGCCACGCAGACACATCAGTGAGGTGCTGGACAAAACTTTCTGGAAGGATAAATAGACACCCCTCCAACAATTAGATCAAGAAATAGTTTATATAAGGGCAGCAGCAGCCCCTTGTCAATATAGGTTGTCACTGGTTTTAGAAGATTAAGAAGTTGTTGGAGGAGCATCTCTTCAGCAAGTTCGTCCCCGTTAAAGAACATTACTGTTACAGCTCTGTGAAGAGCAAAGGAAAATCTAAAATGTCTGTTCAGTGTTGGAGACCTTGGAGCCTCTTCTTGAAAAATGCTGAATTTTGTAGTGCTTTGTATTTCTGCTAAACAGGATGCAGATCTTGGCAGCAGGTTGGGGAGCACTATTCCCACTAAAAGAGACAAAGAGAGAATAAGCCAAGGAGGGAGCATGGCAAGGAACAGGCTTCTTCCTAGAAAGCCTGTTGCTGTTAGGAAAGAAGGAAAAGATGCCATGGAACGGCCAAAGGATTGCTGCTTTTAACCTTAAGGACAACAAGCAGCTGTCACAAGCTAGCCAGTGTTTTCTGAGGCACTTTACCTATAGAGATGAAAACATGAATTTTTTTTCTCTGCAAAACTTTGTACTTCGTAGTAAGAAGTCTCCAACAGTATTTATAAACTGTTACAGCAAAGAAAGCCAGAAACAGCTTTCTGAAGGCTGTTTTTCTTGCTTTCCTCCCCAGTGGGAAAAAAGAAATGGGCAGACAGCAGCCACACGAGACGAGAGAGTGGGTGGATGGTCAGGGTACAGAATGTTGGATTACTCAGCAGTTTAGTTGGCTCTGATACGTACCCATGACTACATCTTGAGTCCTCTCCAGGAAAAGCATTTAATTCATCTCAGAAAAGCAAAAAAGTTAATTACTGAATAAATGATAGAGCCCCACCTACTGTTGTTTTATTGCATACATTTCTGGCTACACATACACACTTAATGCAAATGTCATTCCTTAGTGCATGCATGGGCGTTTCTATTCCAGGAGCCCTAATTATGGGTTATAATCCCACTGTGGGTGTGTTTTGCACACACACACACACAACTGCGTATCTTGCAGTTAAAATCTAGAAATATAGGTGGATTTCTCTCCATCCCTGTTGTGAGTCAGGCCTCTCTGCTTCATATGAGCATAAACACATACAAAAAGTTCCCCAGGGAAAGATTAAAATTTTTCAAAATGCTTTGAAAATCTTTTGGTCAGCAGTTGACAGAATGAAAGCTCATTTCATTAACAACACTGGCATTGGGGATCCCAGAGGTTCCATCAGCTGTTAACTTCCTTACTGGATTATCTGGCATATTTTCCACCCAGACTCTCTCTGCTCATGTGTAAAGCAAAGAAAGTATCCCAGCAATGTGAACATCCCTTGAGGTAGCAAAAGTTTTGCTGTTCGAGTAGAAATGTCCAAATGCAATGTGCATGAAAGATTAGGGTTGCATTATTCTCGTTTCAAGGAAACTGAGCTACAGGACACTGGGAGCGAGGGAAACACCATCCAGACAATTTAATGCCTTGTCCAGACCACCAGCTCTCCAACACATTCCCTGCTCATAAATAATGCAGCACAGAAGTTGACTCCCAGCACACACATGGCTTTTAAAAAGGGCTGTTTCACCTGTCTCCTTGCCATTGCTGTGCTTTTACTTTAGTTTCAAGTGAACTGAAATTCCCCTTGCAAAAGGAATTCTTAAAATAACTTTTCTAAAGTCCCATGTCCACAGTGGGAGGAGTATTTTGAAAACACCAAAATCCATTCTTGTAACCTGTAGCAATCATAAATTGGCGTCACATTTTGCAGGTAATGTCTTGTTTTTCAAATATTACCAGCTACTACAAGTTCACAGACTGGCGTGATTTTAAAATAGCAGAATTGTGTCAAAACTACAAGGTAAAAAGACCTTGTGCAAGGGAAGTGAATTGAAATAAGTAATAAAATGTGACAGCTGGAGAAAAGGACTGATTCATTTATCACATTGAGATTGGCAACAAGCTTCAAAACCCTGTTGTTAGCTGGCAGCACTTGTTCCGTACTGTCAGTTTAACAAGTGATAAGCCAAAAAGGTGGAAGGAAACCCTCCATATTACACAACACTTATTTCCACAATTTCATGATAGTGTTTTTGATAATAATTTTAAACAAAGCTCTCCAAAATATGGTGGTCAGTATCTTAATAAAACTAAATGGAAATAATAATTAATTTTTTTAATATGAGTATTAGCTTCTTCAAATGAAGTATACCCATTTCTCTAACCTCAGATTTTGCCCCTTATTTTTTCAACTTTAATATTTGCTGGCAGTAGTTGGTATGGTTTTACTTGCCCCCCTCAAAAATACTAAAGTATTTGAAACTGGCCAAGTAAAGGATGTGGTCATAAGTATTGATTGCTTCTTGTTTAAGTTATACAACATTTTTTACTACAGGACACTGAAATTATTAATATTCTCATATTAATAGTCTTATACAATATATTTAAACACTTCTAAATGTGAATATTTATAAAATATAGTGTATAAAATATAGTAAATATTGATAACTGAAATGAGAGAGGACACCTTATTCTTCGTACTACAAAGCACTCTAATCTCAAAATATATAATTTTCTTTCAAACTAAAAACATATTTAAGAAGAGACAAGTTGTTTCTGGAGTATCTGGGGCATATTCTTGAACAGCCTGACATTATGCACAGACTAAAAATCTAACATTTCTAAGTTCTTCTGTAGAAGTACATTTTTTTAATGATGAGCCTCACAATGCATTTAAAGTTTGCTTGATACTAGGACAAGAGTGCATTAAACAATCTATTTTGTCCCTCAGGGACAAAGGTAAGGCTGCAAAGATGTGGGAGCAAAAAATATTTTGCTAAGTACTAGTGCCGAAGTCCAATGGTAAAAGAGATAGGAACCTAAAATGGTTACAAACAATTTTGGCAAGTTAATATCAATACAGTTTACTCTTGTCTATAACAACAGGACACCAAACCATCTTCTATGGAGTTTCTGTAGCACTGGCTGAAAGAATTTATGACACATAGTTCTTATTATTAAATTGCTAAAATAGCTTTCTGGAGGAAAAAAAACCCTAATGCTAAATCTGATATGTAATGCAATAATTTGCTAAATAGTTGGAAATTTAGGTTGCTGAATAACTCAATATTAAAACTTTTCTCTGCTTTCTAGATCTGCTTTTAAAACACAACCCCTGCTCTGAACATAAAGGCTGTAAATTTTACCATCTCACCTGGGTTCCTACTATGTCTTGTTCTCTAAAAGGACCGGGCTTCCTGAGAGGGATTGTGTCTAGAAGGTAGGAAATAAAGCATCGTTTGGAGTCAGGATGAACAGGAGATAGGCATGTCATAGGCACTTTCTGACAAAGTAAATGGGAAATGAAGAAATATGAGTACACCTGCCATAGTTTTGCACAATGCTCCCCATTCTGTCCTTACAGATTGAGAACCCTCCAAACAGATAACTTCGTCTGGTGAAGTACAACTATCTTTTAAACTTCTGGATTGTTAAGTGTACAATCCACAGAATCCTCATTGCCAGTTAGGACCTTGTGTGAATACCAATTTTCATATCGCATGGGAGTGTGAAGAATGAAATTCTCTCTAGACAGATCAAATGACTGGGGTTAAATTTGAAGGGCCAGACATTCGGAATAACTCTTGACTTTTCAGAATTTGGCAGTTTTACACCACTTGAGAGTCTGGCCTGAGGTATATATTAATCTGTTTGAAGTATTTCAAGCATTCTAATTGAATCTTCTAATAGCAGCTTTGAAAATGTATTGCAGACCTAAAAGTATGTTAATACTATGTGTACTTTTTTCCTCATATAACAGACAGTAGGGGAAAAGAATTTAGATTCCTAAATTCTTTCCTGAATCACTGAAACTCGTATTCCAACCTTGATACTACCTTATGGATATCAAGAAGAAGGAAGCTTTCCGATAATACTCACATGGACTTCAACTTCAGGCACAGAAAAGTAGTTTTGACTATCACACATTCAGAGCAGTCAAATAATTTATCACAGCAAAGTGTGAAGTGAAATTGGAGACTGCAGAAAAAAGGCACACAGGCTGGAGAGGCATAAATGTTTACAGTTTATTTACAATGAATTTTTTTTAGAAAGTTAAAGCTAGCATATCTGTATCAATCAGGTCCTGTTTTTTCTCTTGTGTATAAGATTTTGCTGCCACTTTAAAGTAGCATTGAGTTCTAAGAGAAAGGCAGCTTTAATGGTGTATGAGTTTGAAATAAAGCAACGTAAGAGAATATCGGCACAGCTCAATGCTGCAGACTGTGGGAACAGATTTGTGGTTGTAGTTTTGTCTGCATCTTTATTTTCCCGGTATATCAGTGGCATCAGCACAAGAGATTTCAGACTGACTTCACAAGCCTACATATTTTCTAAGTCCAGTAAGGAAGGTTGCAAACTCCTTGAGAAGAGTGAGAGCAACTTAAACCGCCAGAAAGAAAACGCTAAACCAAACCAAAAAAACCCAAACAACAACAACAACAAAAAAAACCTGGAAAAAATGTTACCTCATCTCACCTCTGTCGGCAGGGTTGTTGTGTGCCAAAAAGAAAAAACAATGGAGAGGGCTTTGTATTGATTGTTGTTACCACTTCATTAGAATTTCTTCCACCTCTTCAAAAAATAAAATTATTATGGACATAATTATGTCTACTGTTGTGTGCTGCCACTCTGCTGAGCTCTCCAGGACTTTGCCTGAGTACAATTCAGTTTCAGATCTAACTTCCTACCTAGCTCTGGATGACAGACTTTCCCCGATTTAATCATCTAGCTCAACCTGATATTTAATTGCATTTAGACGAATTAAAAGTCTAATAAGAGCCACCACCTGTTCACAATGCATGTTCTTCTTTTGTCCTGTACCTCATGTACCAAATAGTCCAATAATGTTGGATCCAGTAGTTGCTTTCAGATCTATCTATCTACAGTTTTCATCAACAAAGACATTAAGCTCATTGCTGAAAAGTGTTTGGCTGTCAAGTTTTTTCTCTCCACTAGCAGAGACCTGACCATCACATGCCTGAGAAGTAAATGGCTGACTCAAGTGAATGGGTTATGGCTGGAATAAAACTGACTTCCACGAAGCCTTCAGCTACTGCACACTTTCAGTCAGAACTGCTACAGATTTGCAAATTTATACGTATCTGAAAACATGAATCTTAAAACTATCTTTTAATGAATCCAACCCTTTTTATAGCAACAGACATATTAACCTTGATGTTCTTGTCTATAATTTAACAAATTATTTATGGTTTACCAGAGTTCAGTTTCACATTCTCTGTGGAACTGTCATGTTTTAATTAAGTAAACTCCTACGAAAGAACTGGATAGACTCTGTGTCTTAACCTTATACATATCTATAAACATTCAGATTGCTAAATTCGATATGAAAATGCTATTATAAGCTCAGGATGATTATTAAATCAAGGCAGTCTTTCTCAACTTAGCAGTTGGTATTCTTTCAAAGAATTAAAATTCTTATTTCACTGGTGTTATTTCTGAAAATTATGTATTTTCCATATTCTTTTTTCTTTTTTGGTCTATCTTTTGCAGCTTTCCAACTTTAACATTGCCTTTCCTCTCTTTGTGCTTAGAAATTTATTATTCTGTATTCTCCTTGGGACTAATAATACACTATGCACTCATTCCTACCTGTAGCACAATTATGTTTTTAGAAAATCCAATATAAAAGGGAAAAAATGGAATAATATAAGGATTTAGATTTTCTTGCTTTATGTTGAAAAAGTACAATTTAGTCTTCTACTTTTTCTGCTAAATACACATAAATTATCTGTGGTTATTTTCCTCAACACAATTTTTCACAACGATTTCTCAGCAGTCACTGAAAAACAAGTCTTTGTAACAACACTACAATATTAGAGAAAAAAACCAAAAAACCCAAGAAATATAGAACCCTTCAAACCATCAATACAGCTCTAATCATGAAATTAACACCTTTCAATACATCTTAGAAAAAAATTCTCTGCATAAATGCAAATACAAGGCTTCTGCACAAAGAGACTTCCATTTGGCTTCCATTTCCAGAATATGAATATAGCACAAATTATATCTTCCAAGACAGAAATATGAGTGTTTTGGACAAAAAAGTATATAGTCATTGCAAGTGTCAATAAATGTGCTGAGACACTGTTTTAGAAACACTCTTATTTAGTATAAATCTTTCATTGATAAAGGACATGGATTTTTTCATTTGAAAATGTTCAAAGTAATTTTGGCAGACGGGGGCAAGAGCATTTACCTTTGTGATGTTGCAGCTCTGTAAGAAATAGAAGATTCATGGAAAAGCCCAAGGTGTCAACCATGGTGTGCAAAAGTAATACTTGTCTTACCTCCTTTTTTTCTACAAAAATGCATAGCACAGACTAGTAGGCATAAAATCCTCACAGAATGCAATTAAAAATATTGTCTTTTTTTTGCTTCAATATTGTCTTATTAATTTTTGTTTAGTTTTAAGCAAAAACAAGTTTGAAATAAGATTAAAGCAGTGCTGTAATTCTGCATAACATGATGTAACTTAATACTACTGGGACAGACCTCAAATTAGAAGAAAAAAGTCCAATTCTATCCAAGTAAATGTGAATTTTAGGAATTAAGACTGAATCAACTGATTTCAATAGTTTAACAGCTCTCTCAGTGTTACTTAAGCAGCGTGATATCAGGGGATAAATTAATTCAGATTTCATAGAAAGTGTTCCCATAGTAAGGGAACGAATAGGAGGTGGAAAACCCCTCCCTTTTTGCTCACACAGCTTGTTTAGGAGACACGTGATACGAATGCTGCAAATATGAAAGGCACAGTTATGGCTCATAGTGGTTCTCTCCATTATAAGGAAATAGAGGAAAAAATTGTAAGGAAGGGCCTATGAGGCTTGATAAAAAAAACCTACTTGAGCTCTACAGAAAACCTGGTCCCACTGACATTAACCAAAGTCGGTGATGGAATTTGCGTTTACTGTTGCATAATCAAAAAAACCCAACCTACAAACAAACCCAAAGCTAACGAGTGCATGGTGAGCTTCTGCCTGTCAGATCCAGCCACTGCTGGCTGTTTAATTACTGAGCACCAGCAGCAAGGTGTTCTTCCCCCACCTGCAAGCACAGACACCCCTGACCACGCTGTGGCATTTTGTGGCACACAGCCTGGCATCAATCCATCCTGCTGGCAAGAGCTGTTGTGTTTTCCCCACACCTTGCAGAGGCTCCTGGAAGTAGCATCAGGAAGGCTGCAGTGTGCAACAGAGAAAGCGGGGAATATTCAGAGGTTTACAAGGAGTTTAATCCCTTTTTCAGTCAAAATACTAAAAACTCATCCTTTCACAAAGGCACAAAGTGAATTTAGAGCAAGAAAATTAATCTCTGCCTGCATTCTCTTGTCCTGCTAGGAAAATAACTGAGGTGTCTGTAATGACAAGCTCTGCATTCAAAATGCTACTTGTGGAAAACAATTCAGTATCTTCCCAGAAATCCTGGTCAAGTATCTGTTCTAAGAGAGAGCCTGATTAAGCCACAGACAGTAGGAGATGGATATGCTCCAGAAAGGTGGCAACAAGTTTCAGCAACAAAAGGCAGCAAGTAGATGGGAAAAGTATGAAGTGAGGAAGGAATACAGGGATAGGGTAGAGGAGCTCATATTTTTGCTTGCAGGACAGCAGAGCAGGAATTCAATCACCAGAAAATAAGGGAATCTTAATAAAAGAATACCTCTATCAGGAAAATATCACGTCATTTCACCAGCCTCAACTTCATTCTGCAGTGCTTGCCCATTTCTTTAGACCAATATCATCAAGATTTGTGTATTTTCCAAGGGCAAATATCCTTCTTTCCTTCATCCAAAACAATGAATTTACAAGAGATTTTTAATGCAAATCAAGCCTTCCCCCCCCACTCCCCGTTTCAGGAACTATTTTTTTAATTTTCAAAATAAACCCTGCTGAAGACAATAGAAAACAATAAATTGAATACATCAGTTTTCTTGTAAGCACAGTTTTTTTGCCAGAGTGCTTTTAAAGGTGGAAAATCCAGAACATGGGATATGGGAGTATTTTAGTCCACAATCAATCCATCATGCTGGCCTACTTTTAGGCAAACGTGTGTTAAGAAAAGAGAAAAGAACACGAAAGGGAGGTAAAAGCAGCAGAGTGTAATAGCTTATAGTGTGTGAATAGTCCAGCAACTGAACTTTGTAGGCCCACACAAAAGAGAAAAAGGTGAGCTTGTAGGAAAATATTTCATTTATATTCCTGATAACGAATCGCACTGGTTTACCTTACATAGCTGCAGATTGCCCTTCCACTTTGAGTAACAACATGAAATGATGTTAGGAAAGGTGAATGGAAAATTCCTCTTCTGTAAATAGATTTCCCAGGTGAAGTAATATAAAAAGAGATAGATTTCCCATGAAGAGCAACACACTGCAGCTTCAACTAAGACTGTCTAGTCTCTGCAGGATCCCAGCAGTAGCACACAGAGAAAATCCCTCTCAGCAATTTTTATTCGCCTTTCACCCCCTACCAGCTCTAATAACACCTGCTAAATTTATTTGCACACTCTGCTTTAGGAAATAAAAAAAAATGCTGCCTTGAATGATGATGTTTAAATGTCATCTGGCATGCAATATCCTTTGCAATAGAACAAAGTCAAATACCCTTTCAAGGAAGTCACCATGTTCAAGATTAGGACAGTGGTCCCATTCTTCATGACAAGTGATGTAAGAGCATCTCCTCACATCAGCCTGTATTTCTGTTGTTCACAGGTATGTTAATTGTTTTGTGAATCCTCTCGACTTCCCCATGAGCCTCAGGGCCTCATCCCACCCGTGCTTCCCTTCCACTTGGTCCCACCAACATGTGCTTCTTCTTTTACCACAGCACCTCTTACTTGCTCATTTCCTCAGTTTGTGAAAGCTGCTCATATTGTTCAAAGGTAAGGGAATAAAACAGGAAGAAAAACCAACAATCCCTCCAAATCCAGAGATCCTGTAGCTATGAAAGAGTGTGGGAAAAGCAAAGAGAGAAGTAGACAAGAGATTGACCTTCGTGAATGTGAAGGGGATTCTCAGTGCATTGATTTTCCTTGTCATCACTAAATTGTCCTTTGCCCTTACTCCTTGTCATACCACATCCTACCTGGCCTACCTTGTATCAGAAGCTTCCCAGTAGGATTAGTTAGATCAGTGACCAAAAAAACAAGTATCAATGGAATTGAATTAACTGCCAGAGACAGATTTTTGGCAAGAGGTGAAGTTGGGTGACTGTTACTCATCACAATTAGAGAATCTAAAATTACCATATTAGTAATCAGCCAACTGCTTATTTGTCACTCTATCCCTGAAATTACACATCTGACACACATGGTGCCATTTCAGGAAATAACATCAAAACCATGTAGGCCTTCTTATATAATTCTGATTCTTAGTGGAGTGGAGCATCTGCCCCAGTAATTCCTTGTGTGCCCTACATTCCTAAGTACCCACCTTTCTATGAGCATATATTCAGCCTGGATTTATAAGAATTTATACCATCACTAAAATGTTGTAGATACACAGTGATTTTCAATACCACAACATGGCAGTTAAAGGAGATTGCCTGAGAGTTTACGCAGTTTATTTACATTTACTTGCAAATTAATTCTGATTTTCTGCACTCCTGATATGCCAGACAAGAGCAGGAAAGTAGGACAAATCCTTATGACAGGAAAAATGCTAAGCTTGAGGGGAGAAATACAAAATTAAAGAAAACATTACAGGCCTTTGAATCAGCGTCCTTCCACTCTTGCTGCCATATATTAAAATTTGGGGCAATTGCTTGTAAGGTAGCTTTGTTTCACTGCAGCTTTTTCAAGCATGAGCAACTAAGGTACTGTAAACAGAAAATCTGTTTGGGGTTGATGGACTTGTGGTTCCTTCTGGTGTGTGCTGAGATACATCCTAGAAAACAAACTTCAGTTTCAGCAGATCTGAATATTCTGGATCCAAGCCCACTGATAATTCTCTCTGTTTATAAGGCAGCTAAGGAGATTATGTCTGTCTTTTATACCTGCCAAGAAATGTTCGTCTCATACACCACAGAACAATCCATGCACGTCTTCACAGACACCCTAAGAACTTGATTAGCCTTCATATAGGCATGAAAAAGCACTGATAGTCACACTCCAGCTGATACAGCTCACACAGAGACACTCCATGGAATCAGCTCCTCCATTTATGGAATAATTTTTCCCCCAAAAAAATCAGAGAGACTTTAATATCTCAAATAATATAAAGATGTCTTTTGTGGTGAAACAAAGGAAATAGGTTGACTGACTGCACAGAAGTGGCAACAAGGGCTCAAAATGATCAGTTGAGCCAACCATGGATAAACAAAGAATATGTAATCAACTGCAAATGCCTCTTAGAAACCAAAGTTCACTGCAGAACAAACAAAGAAACACACCATACCCTCCACAATATGTATTTAATTATGTGGATCTTTAAACTCCTGATGGAAAATTCCATTTAGCTCCTAAAATACATATAACTTATCCTTAATAAATATTTATTCAGGGTTTAAATATAGTGCTCTTACTTAGATGAAAAAAGATTTTTTACCTCTATGGAAAAGATACAATAGAAAGCAGAAAAAAATCTCAAGTCCAGGAAATATTTATTAAAATTATTGTAGCTGGCAAATAACTTCAGGTGTTTGGGATAATGTCTTGGGGTGACTCCATCATGCATATCCCCTAGGTGGTTGTAACCTGGTTTTCTCTCAGAGGATATATTGCTAGATTTTGGCCAAACCGGCACAGATGAGTACTCCTTTTCTATAATAATTATGCTCTGGCAGAAAGGAGGCCATCCAGTATCATCACTGTGATATTCTTTTGTTGCTTGGAAAGCCAAATCCCACCCACTTTGTATTATGTTTAATTACCATATAGTAATATCTACAATTTATTTATATCCTCTTTAGCTAATTTGGTAGCCCAACAGTCAGTATTTTGTACCCTTCTTTCCGATTCTTTGTCACGTGCTGCTTCCATATCCATATGCTCTAGGACCATGCTGGTGGAAACCTCACTGGGGACTAGATTCTGGATGAAGACAACCCTGTCTGTTCAGTGAGATAAACAAACCAGTGAGGTTGCTTCCTCGAATATCTGATAAAAACCTGGCTCACTGACTACAGCACATGGGCTGTGTAGCTCCTTGTAGGGCAGATACTCTGGCTCCAGCAATACTGATGAAGAAAAGCTACGGAGAAAGGCAGGTATGGGACCTCTTGTCATTTACAATGTTTAACTGCTGCTTTAGTTCTCTTTATCCTGTTTGGGACAGCTAAAACTCTCTCCAAGACAATATCCTAGGCAAGCTTTGATGGATATCTGAGTATTTATATTCAGCACTATTTCTGCTTCCTGTGTGAAGTCATCCTGGTGCAATGCCTGCATCTGTGGTTGCAGTCTGCTCTCGTGGTTTGGGAGTTGGTCGGCTTGCACAGCCTGCCTTGGAGCCAGGGCTCACTTTCCAACCATTTTTTATTTAACATTAACGATTAAAGCATGCTCCTGAAACACTTTAAAAACCTCAAAACAAACAGCAAGAATCGAAGCCCCAAACCTATTCCCTGATGATAGCGGTCTAAGTCCTAGCAGATTTTGAAGCTGGTGTATGTCAGAGATGTTCACACCCTTTGCATGCCATTTGTATTAATAGGTGTTAATCTGTTCTGAATTGGGCACCTTACCGAGCAACTATCTTCAAAGTCTTAATGTTTCGAGACTGCTGACTCCTTGTTTCCTTCGTCTGTTAAACTAAAACCCCAGTCTCATAAATTGCTTAAAATATTAAAACCCCCAACATTAGAAATGATGCAATATAACCTCATAGCATTTCTGAACCTAATAAGTGTCTGTCAGCTACAAGGACTGAAAATTAAAGACATAAAGCTTTCAGGAGAATTCTAGGAAATGCACGGATAGCCTGCAGCTTTTCTGTATGCATGCACCTGGGGCATATACCCACACTACTGATCAAAGTTCAGTAAGGCTTTCTGTGTCTTTACATTTTCCTGTCTATCTCTTCCCTAATCCTTTTTAACTTTTCTGGACATTGATCCACAGATGAAAATGTTGAAGCTGAACAAAAACTTGGTTTTGATAAGAGGGAGCACAACAGACTGAACTGCTTTGTTGGGAGCCAGAGAGGATTACAAGGGATTATGTTGTGCTGCTCTTTCCCCCCAAAACTGCAGGGCCTGTGTTCCAGTATGGTCCCAATACAGGCATAAGAGATTTGAGGTACACTATTTGATTTCAAACATTGTCAGGAAAACTGTTTTGGAGGGAATGGGATCAGAAAGTAGAGGATTTATGTAATGCTTCCTTCTGCCTTGCTCCCACCACTGCAGACATTAATTTTGCTTCTTTGCATCTTTGATATGAATAAAAACAAACAAACAAACTTTGTTCCATTTCTAAAAACAAGCAAGTGCCTCTCAGTTGGATTTTACTTGTCCATCTGTCCATAATTATATGGCTATCAGCAATATTTATATTTATGAAGATCTAGTGCAACAAAAAGCACAACACAGACCACATCAAAAGCACTCAGCAGAGCGGAAGTAAACAAACATGTTCAGACTAAAACACTGTATGCTTTCCACTGGGAGCATTTATTTCAATCTACAGTTAACACGGTATTCCTCAGAATCTTCCTGAAAGTTTTTGTCTGAATTGAGAAGGTTACACAGCTTCTCCTACATGCCGTTACACCCGGATTCTATAAACAAATATAAGCGGTTGAAATTGTTGTAAAAACTCAAATAGATATAACCAGTTTTAGGGGTTTTTTCCTGTTTCTTGGAAAGAGTAGAAGAAAAAGAACTGTGCTGGCTTTATGCTACTCTGTGAAGCAGGAGAGCAGCAGCCTGCAATAGCCAGCCCCACAGAAAAGCATCATGGTAAGCGTGTGTTAGATGCTCACACAATGTCAATATCATCTTCATTCTGCATCAGAACTGAAACTCCCTCTAGCATATTTTTCTGATTATTATAGTGACTAAAGTTTACTTAAACACATACCACAAAAAGCTGCATAGCCACAGATGCTACAAACTTTTAGCTAAAAAAGGAGCCATAAAACACCCTTTCTAAATTGGTCTGGGTTTTTTTCCTCATCAGATGTCACCTTCTTACCAGGATATCATGTTTATATCACATAAGTTCAGGTTTTCATTTTAAGAGCTCTGAGATCAGATACCCTAGACGGTCCATGCTTCCATACTGCACATACCAAACTGATCTATATTCTCCCCTTTGAGTTTCCTCCTGTGTTAGCCAGCCAATTTCTTTGTTGTACTACCTTCAACATTTTACTGTGTAAATCTTTCTCATCAGACGTGAATTATGGATATCAAAGAAAAGGGTCAGAAATTGATCCACAATAGTTATGTCTCACTATCATGTAAGCATTTATCCAAATGTTGTGTTGCTTTATACAATTGTGTTTGCTCTCTTTTATTCCCATAAATGGTTGACTCCCTCCAAACAATTTTCTCAACTTATGTTTAAAGTTTGTTTCGTTAATGGAATTATTGTATTTAAATGGTGCTATGTATCATTCAACATAAAGTCATTTTTGTTTCAGGTGGCAACAACCCTTTCTTTATATGTCTCATAAGAAAGAAAAGGAAAATAATAACAGGTGGTTGAAGAGAGCTGTAACATCAAGCAAAAAGGTTTAGTCAAAGAATCTACAGTATTAACTCTGATATTTATCTGCTCTTTTCTCTGTCAAATGCTGAAATAATGACTGCCTGAATACCACAGCTAACCAGCTTGGGATTTCCTTCATAACAATTACATCTGAGGACCTATGGCTCCCTAATAAAGCAAAGTATAACTATTTTGCCTAGTGTACAAACTATGTCCCAGAGTGCTCTAAGTTAAAGGATACAATAGTGGTGGTAAAACCTGAAAGTAGAAAGAAAACACTTAAGAACAGAGAAGCAACACATATTTTCAGGGAACTTCTAAAGACAGGGAGGTGTCACAAAATTATCCCAAATGTCAGGGATTCTCACAGAAGCAACTGCAAGGTGGTAAATAGGAAAATAAGTAAATGTCAGTAGGAAATAACCAGGCAAAAGGGAGGTAAGGGTGGTGACAGGTATTCCCAAAAATCTCTGTGCTTTATTTTGAAATGTAGAGTAAAGGAACTACACTAAACATAGGCACATCGCCTTTCACTAACGTTTTTATTGGTGCTGCATTTTTAGAAAGCTCAGATTTTTTAAAAGAGCATTGACATTTTGATGTGAGAAGTGCATTGTGGCATCTCTGTGTATCTGGATTTTCGGGGCACAATAAACTGATGAAGAAGGTTAATGCAGACTGCGAAAATAAGCTTTTGTAAACTTCAGCAGGGAAGGTCTTGGTGCAGGGAAAGCAACACACACAGCTATAGACACACACACAAAAGCACAGCAGAACAGGAAAGGGGACAAAAATGAAACTAAACTCCAAAGACAGAAATCTCTGTGTGTCTCAGAGTGGAATGATGCTAAAGGCTGCTCTGAAGTCAATGAAATGAGGTAGTAAATGCGTTCATCAGTAGGAGGAAAGATGGCAGTAGCACTGAGCAGAGTGAATTCTTTTCTTGGACAGATTGAGCCATTATTGAAAATGGTCAAGGTTATTGCTAAGTAAAAGGTGTTAGAAGGGAGAGAGACAGCTATTGTGTTTCCCTCGCATAAGAGGGCATAACATATGCCTCTACCATCTGCTCTGCCCCCGTTTGCAGCTGAGGTCAGCTTCTTATTCATTATCAATGTTATAATCAATCATCAATCTCTAATTCCAATCTCTTCTTGGGCAGAATAAACAGAATACTATCAGGTTTCTATGTTAGTACTGCTTTTACTAGCAAGTTACTTCTCAACCATTGCAGATCTTAAAAGTATTTATTACTGTGACGCTGTTCCCAGAAGGGATTCTGTATCTCAGACCTAAGCAAACAGAGGGGAAACCCCATGCAAGCAGCTATTCCCCAAATGTCAGCACTCAGGATATCCTGTGAAGTCACTGTATGATGCACAGGGAGGCACATCCCTGCATCTACTGCTAATGATAATTATGCACAGCATTTCACCAAGAGTTTTCAGCAGCCCAAGTTTCCAGAAGTTACCAAGCATTTTAGCAATTTGCAATTAGGAAGGCCATTTGAATATGTAAAAGGAGCATACAGAAGAAAGGAAAAACAAGCGATGCACACCAGTGTAGTCCAAATGTAGTGTGTCAGTCACAAGAACCTGGAACAATGAGGCTGGACTGGAACATAGAGAGAAAAGAGCACAGGTGCAGTATCCTGTGATCCTGCCTTTTCTGTAACAGCAAGAGAGGTGGTACAGAGGCAGGAACAGGAAGAGCCAGTAACATCCTATCCATGAGGCATGAAAGACACTGGAGACAAAACTGAGAGAAAGAGATTTTGGCTCACTGTAAGAAACGAATGGGGATCTAACTGTGATACGCCGTTCCTATAGATAACATGAACTACGTTGTCACATGTGTTGTTGTTCTCTATTTTTATAACTCTATTATTGCAAAAGGACATTCTATCTTTTAACCTTGTCTGGTGACAATGCTGCCTGTGAATGACATGGCACATAAAAAAGCACACTCTGCTTGTGCTGGCCAGGAGCACTGGCACACTTCTGCAGTTGTGCGGGTATATATTTTTATAAATACCATTACAGATGGTGTATATATAAATATAGTGATTAGGAATGTAATATTAATAATTAGGAAGTAATATTTAAGCTACTTAATATTACAATGTTAGATTTATTTATCATGTCAACAACTTGTCAACACATTTGAGCCGAATCAATATTAGATTTCTTACATCATTACATTCAATTAAATACTAAATACTTTTCTGAACCTACAAATAAAGATCATGTATATGTACATCTAAAACTACAAAATGAAAATTATATTATGCTGGGGACATTATAATATTTATACATAAAACATTACAACACAAAAATGTATTACAATGTTAATTTTTGACTTAAGAATCAGATGTCTTATTTCAATTTATAACTTGTTTTCAATAAACTTTCTGAAAATGTTCATTAAACATGCAAACTATCTGCAACATAGTAAGTCTGTAATTTGGACAAATTACATAAAACCTGCAGGGTTTTAGTCTTGATTTATGCAGCACATAAAATCGGACAGAAATTACTCAAATGCATTTATAACCCACTTGTCAGTGATTCTGCCAAAGAACGGGAGTGCTGAATTCCTACAGATAATACCTAAAGAACAAAATTAGTCAGCTGATATGTACTGATTTTCTTTGCATGAGAGATGAGAACTACTGTAAGTTGGAAAGCTGTGCATGCCCACAATAATTTGCTGGTTTAACCCATATTTCATGTTAACATTCCTATGGATGCTGTTTCTCTTACAAATTTACTCATGGAAATAAGATACCAGCTGCATTTCTTTTTAACTTCAGAATCAATTAAAACTGAAACACATTCAGCATACCACACTTTGATATTCCATTGATCTATCATCATTGCACTACTATAATTGAAATTATGACTGTTGAGCTGCTTTCTTTAATTAGGGGGATGGGCACTAGAAGTTAAACGAGCCCCAAAACTCAGAACAGATAAACTGGGGGGATGGAGACAGAAAAAATGAGAGAAACCACTATGACATCCATGGAATGCATGATGAGCAAGAAGTAAAGGTGAGAATAATTAACATATAAATTAAAAATAAAAAATAAACCCGAAAACATATGTCCAAGATTTAGGACAAAGAAAATTTGGGGGTGTGAAAGCAATTTCTTGTTACATTTTTTGCACTTAAGGTTCATAATTTTTCATGAGAATAAAATGATAAAAATCTACATTTGGATAAAAAAGGATGAAAATTTTTAGTTTCCAGTTTATTCATCTGCCAAAAGAACAGACTCAAGATAAAAGGCTGATTAGCCACTTAAATGAAAAGCTATGCAAGCACCACAGAGCTGAAGTTCTAGGGTAACCACAGAGCAGCACTTCATCCTTATTATGATTGTGAGTGAACATCACACCAGAGAAAGATGAAACACTGTCACCTCATACCCTCCTGTATTTACAACCATCTTGGAACTCGTAAAATTGTTCACGAATGTTTTTGTTCCTTTCCCTTATTCTCACAAAAAATCTCTGAGATGGGACTTTTTTGTGGGTGCAGTTATTATGGGGAGGTGTAAAGAAAAATTACTTTTTGTCCAAGATTCCATAATTTCCTGAAGAATCCAAAGGTCAGGCATTCCTATGAAACTTACAGCACTCATGAGCAAAATGCTTCAAGTCTGGACACAGGCAAGATTTCAAGCCTAAGAATACCTTTAAAAAGGAGTTTGCATTTTGGCACTGGGAATTAAGGGTCTCCTGCTTTTCCCTGAAAATCACACATCTGTATATTCCCACAGTACAGATTACAGGGGTCTTCTATCGGGTCAGATCTCTACTGGTTTAGAGCTCACAAACTCACAAAGGAATAAACATTATCCTGCTTGAGGAACATGAGCAGAGGAGATGGAAAACAGTTGTGGAAGTGTATTACAGAGGCTGGTTATTTTACTGCTGAACGTAGAGAAACTGAATGTATTTTGTAGACTTCCGAGTGCCAGTTTAAAAACTTAATTGATGAATGATTGTGTCACTGCTATCAACTAACAGACCATACTCTGGGATGTGTAACCCTGCTGACACCACCACACTGCAGCGTTAAGGTGGTATTGCAGGGAGCAGAAAAAGGGTGTGTGTTAATTAATCCTCCTTCTTGTGCTTCAGAAGTTCCCAAACTGAAAGTCAATAGCAAACAGCTTATGAATCAGACTTGGATATAATTTTATGCGTTACGGCAGGTGGGCATGTTCCAAGGAAATATGATGTTCTGTAAATGGACAGCTGAGAAAGTTGAAGGATTCCTTGTTGGATATTAGGATTTAAATGTAAAAATGTACAATTTCTGAAGATTTCAAGCTATGATTAGAGGACAATGTAGAAGAAAGGCAGTATGCTATGTTTAGAGCTGAAAGAAAAAATGTCTGCATCATAAAGCTTTAATATTCAAAGTTACCCAGTTACTTCTGAATTAAAAGCCTTTGACAAGTCCTCACTATTCTTTCTATTTTCACACTTTTAAGCTCTCCATAACGTTTTGCCTCATGCTATTGTCTCCAAAGGACTTTGATGAGGTTGTTAGAGCAGTGGGTGAACTGGAGTTGTGCAGACATGAACAACTGTAAAGCAGCAGTACAGAACCATCACTAAGTCACAGGAATTTATAGCTCAGGGAGCCATAACTGTGCAAAGAAAAACAATAAAACGCAGTTATGCTCAACCATCTGGGCATATTTTCCTACACAGTCAACTAAAATTTTAACAGAAGCGTGTATACAATTAAATTGTGTCATTTAGTAGTGTACAAGGTTTGGTTTGACGATCCAGGGAACAGGAAGGTTCAACACAATGACTCAAATTTCTCTTCTATTAAATGAAAATGCCCTTTTTGCTTTCTCTGCATTGCTGTTTGTAATTTTTATTGTCTTACAGGGTACTATTTTACTTGTACTAGACAAATTACTGAAAGCTTCTTTTAAGACGAGGTAGAACACCGCTGTCCTCTTGTGTGTCAAAATGATAACAATGGATACAAAGATTCCTGCTTTCCTGATTCCTCTAATTTGCTTCTGCAAACAATTTTGATTTTTTGCCAGGCTTTCTCTTCCACATATTATTGCAACTGTCTTCGTATGCCCTTTTATTCTGAGCCAGGTCAGAAAGAAGAAGAAATGACACTAGAACAGTTTTTTTTAAGGAGCTACTTGTGACCTACAAGATTTACAGGCCAGGAGCTAGTACCAAAACAGACATATTTTTGTCATGGCTAGAGACCAGTGAGCAGAAAAACCTGATGGCATAGACTTCCATGACACTGTATCTGTGGTACAGCTTCAAATCTGACAGAAGCTCTTTTTCCAGATACTGGATACTGAAAGCTCCTTTTGAAGGCTAGGAATAGAAATACCTGGGTGGTTGGCAGAGGGGAAGAAAGGCAAAACTAGTAATTTGAGAAGATTTTGCTTAAAGTACACCCTCATTTGGGCTGAATCACAGGCATTCAGCACCTGGAGATCGGCTAGACTATTAGATAGTTCTCTCTGTAAATCGTTTTAGGACCAGGACAATGTGAGCTAAGCAGGGAATCATGCAGGAATCTCAAAAGTTAGTGCCTTGTCATTTGAATTGAGATGCAAAAGACATGAAAAGAATGGGAAATTCTAGGTGACCACAACGGATCTGACTGTTCCTACTGTCTGGTTACCAAACCAGCACTTCCTTCTGAGACTGAATATGGGCAAACTTATCATTTGGTTCTACACCCGCTCTCAGGGTCGCTCTCCTCTTTATTGGTAGAACAGCAAATTTATGTGTTATTTATTTCTACAAGGAACTTGTGAGATTGGTAAAAGCTTTTCAATAACACGGGGATTATAAAAAAGGTGTAGATTTACCACTGCTGCTTAGGAAAACAGAGAATTTATATAAAGACTGTTATATCAAATGTTGAAAGTTCTGGAGTGTGTAATTCAACGCTGGTGGTTAAAGTCAAGTGTTCAGGATTTTAACCTGATTAGTGAATTCAGAGCTCATGTTAGCAAAGCATTTTCTTCTAAAAGGTAATTTCTTACAACATCATACTCTCAACACTTCTCCTCCACCCCAAAGAATCAAATCTGTTGCTGCAGGTCAGTACTTTTTGTACAGTAACTACAGCCATTGCTTAAGTTCTGCAGCTGTGCTTGAATGCAAGAACAGCTTCAAACTTGTTTAGCAGCCCATTTAACCTTTACGAATGCAAAAAGCTCTTTCTGTTTCTCTCATACCTTCTAAATAGCACACCATAAATATCTCATTTTACCAACAGCATCACCACAAGATAAAAATGGTAAAACATTTTATATTATTTACATGAATTTCAAGCGAATTCTGAAGTTTCCATGGCAAAACACATTCATCTGGTATTTTTCACAACATTTATTAATTTATTCAAAATTCCTATCTGAAATTCCGTGCACACGAGCACAGAAAATTCTAACAGATCTAAATGTGCTAAATTCCCCTAAATACAATCTTATATCACTACCGTCTTGACACGCTCCCATGCAAAACTCACGGATAATTATCTCAACAGAAGAGCTTAAAAAGTGAATGACCCACTGTGCTTGTTCTGAGGAGCCAACTGAACAGATTTGAATAATACAGGTATAACAGACACCAAAGTAGCTCATTATGCAATATTGTCCCTGAAAAAAAACTCTCTCATTTATGTTCCCAGAGTGGCTTTAAATTTTGGTCTACAAAGTTGTTTGGGGCAGGAAATTTCAGGTGCTATAAAATTCCCCACTGCACGGGGCTGCAGCCAGTAGGATTGCAAACCTCCTGCTGGATCCGTGTCCCTATAAATGGTGGAATTGAAGGGTACCATGACGAGGAGCAGTTGAAGTTACAGCTCACCACTGATGACACCAGCCAGCTCTTGTCACAAGAAAGGATTAATTATTTGTTTGGAACAGATTATTCTGCTTTGTTGAAATCCTCTTCAAGGTGGGGGAATCAGGAGAAGGCCGCCCTGTTCTTTGAGTGCAGCGTGCTTAAGCAGATGGGACTATACATATGGATGAAATAATTAAGATTCAATGTGTAAATGCACTACGCATTCTGCCCTCCCTGCAATTAAGAGATTTTACTTTAGGCTACGGAAGCATACTCCTACAAAAACCCAACCCAAAATAACTACAAAGAACTTTCTATATGTTAAGCTAAAAAAACACTCCAAAGAGGAAAGTAAGGCATGATGTGCCATAACTATTTTTCAGCACAGTAATAGCAGAAGCATAAAGGTGTTACTCCAGAACAGGATTTATGAATTAGTTTCACTCATGTTTATATATTGATCTGTAAGTTTTGTAACACTCTACCTTCAATAAAAACAACCATTTTACATTTTCTTTTAAGAAAAACTATCTCATAAGGCTAGATATTCAAGGAAACTGAAGTAATAGAAATTAGAACACCAGCTGGGCTACACCACATTTTCTGAAGGAAAAACATAATAGTGATCTTTAATATTTTCAACTATGATAATGACAGTCAAGAGCTTGCTGACAAATGTTAAAGAGTAAATTCAACCTTTAACCCAAGTGTAGACCTTAAAATCATATTCTGAAAACTTTCCTAGAACAACACTCTACTCCCTAATTATTTAGTAGCTGTTCTAGATGATCTTCAACTTGAATCCCATTATAATAAAAGCTAATAATATTTTATCTGCTACTTTACCTTAATTGAGTTTTCCAATCAATTTTATTAGTTTGCCAGTAAATGCAATATTTTCTCTGAACTACAGATTTGGGATTGGCATATTTAATTATGATATTTTTGACCATATATTCCCTTGATAGCTTTCCAAACCAGGATGAAAGCATATTTTCCATCATCTGCAATAGTGTTAAATGACCAATACTTATTGTTAAAGGTTCTCAATCCATGACAGAACCTCATGCAAAATCTGGGTTTAAAATCAAATGAAAATAGACATTCTTGAAGTCAAGGGAACTTTTGCAGAGGTTTTTCAATCCACTACTGGATCTTTATAACTGACTGTGGTTTTGGAGAAAAATATCATTAAACATGCAGTTTTATAAGCTTAAAATGTATCCTATTATATGGTAGTGGCTAATTACTTTAAATACAAAGTATTTGTTTCGACAACAACAGGAAAACTTCTGCTTTTACCTAGCAACAAATCAACAAATAACACTTAAGAACTGGTGCACCACTAACTCTGATTCTGGTGAGAAGGAGGGATTCAGTGTACCTGTTAAATGCAAATAAGATGTACATTTCTGAAGTTCAGTCTTATTCTAAAAGTGTTCCTTCTGCTCATAATCAGTCAGGAATTACAACTCCACTCACAGGAAATTACATCCATCATTTCAAGTTAATATACATTAAATGAATGATAGAGATTTAATCCAAGCAAGATGTCTGAGATTCTGTTCCTGTTTCTCCTGCTGGATAACATATATTTGATTTGACTGTGCATTTAAAAGTTGAGCTCTCGTCTGTCACTCATCCTGACAGCCCTTCACTGATACTCTCTGTTCTGAGATTAATAAAAGCTCTGAAGGCTCCTTAACCCCACACTGAAGAGAGAAAGATGGAAATGGACTCAGCCAGCTGCCACCAGAAAATTTTTGGATGTCCTTGCTAAAATGAGAACCAGAGATTCTCACATAAGCACTCCAGAAAAGGTAACTGGCTTTGAACGACTTTCAAAATCAGATCAGCAATTTCCAATTTTATAGTCTGTTGACAAGGTATTAGCAGCCATATTCTCTGTTGTGGTATATATGATAAACTGTCATATTTCTAAGAAAGCACCTTGATTTAATCAGAGAGGTTAAACTCTAATCAAATAAGAAAATAGAAGATATGTTTAGAAAGGTGATGATTTCAAAATCTGATCTCTCTGTTTCATACTGCTCAAAACACAGTAAACTCATGGCAGTTACATCTCTTCTCCCTCTCTAGCCCAACAGTTGCATATGTTGAAAGATAAAGAAGGTGACAATTAGGGCCAGAATATTCCATGGCCCTCTAATCTGTGCAAACCTTTGGGCTGTGGGTGGAGCCAGTTCATACACAGCCAACTGCTTCACTGGGAAATATTGGAGATATCTTGCCTGGATTACTGTATATTATGGAAATTTGGACACTATTTTAGAATGTGAGAGAACCAGAAAGCCTCATGAAGCAAATGAGAGAGTTTGGCCTCATCGCAAATGAAAATATTCCAACCACTAACAGATCTAAACTTCATCCTAAAATATATGGTTCTTTTTTTGGAAGGAAAGACTTTCTTCCCCTGAGTATTCTGTTCTACAAGAAGGTTCAGAGCTTTGAGTCAAGTCAGATGAGCTTATGAATTCTTTGGGAAAAAGAGCATAATACTAAACTTTTGGTTTGTGCACTGGCTTGTGTAAATGCCATTCATAAGGGTCTAACATTTCTCTGTGTATTTTTGAAAACGTAGAATATGTAGCTTTAGCAGGGACAGGTCCGGTCTTATAAGTTTCCATTTTGAATATTGTTTACCATTATCATTAGTCTGGGCTCTTCTTTTGGAAGACAGCCCTTTTCTTCACATATTGTATAAATGCTAATAAAAATGACTTCTTAAAATAGATGCTAAAATGACTGCCTTTAAGAGTTGGCCAAAGTGGTTTAACTAAAGATTTTTCAAATGAATAATGCTTTTTAAGCCAGACAGAAAAGAACTGTTAAGCAATACCAATTTGTCTGGTCCAGAGTACACTCTCTTTTCTGTTGATACGCAGAGGAGACCTAAGTTGAAAATCTTTGTCAACCAACTAAATTTTAGGTACATGGAAACATTTAGAAAGTTTTGTTCGCACTTTATCACAGAAGGAAAAAGACCCAGAAAGCTCAATGCTGTTACAAAGAAATTGTTTCTGGACCATCTTCTGCAGTTACTAATCAGTGCAGTGCTGTAATCTTCAAGATTACTTTTGAAGAGGAGGATGAAACAGATGCTGACTGGGTCAGCTTTTAATGACAATATCATTATATGTGAAGCTGTACCATATTTTCACCTGTTTGTTGTGTGCTGACTGCCTTCAGGAAGTGTGGGAGCAGCATGTGATTTAAGAATTATTACAATTAGTAAATATAGAAGGAATATTTTTCAACGTCTCAGATGGGAGCTGGAGTTAAAATTCCTTTCAAACTCTACCAGTAAGACTTCTGGGAATTTTATATATTTTAAAAAAAAATTCCCAAGGGCATTCTACCAACTTTGCTGTATTTATTTTTGCTTGCATACCTACTTACCATATGAAGAGAGGGAAGACGAAATTAACATCAAGAGCATGAAGGAACTTATTCAACACGGAAATTTTAAACCTGCTGTGGCCCACCTGACAACACTGCTGGACAGAACCTGGATCACAGCAGACAACTCTGACTGAATGCTGCAGTTTAAGTGATGTTTTTTATGTGTAAGGAGGAATAATGCAAACAAAAAATTCCCAAGAAATTAAGAAAATAGGGGAAGAAATACGTCACATAAATGGTTCCCAGTCTCTCATGAGATTCATTCATAAAAACATTACAAACATTTAACACAATTGAGCATAGAGCCCTTTATGCTTTGGTTGCATACGAAACCAGAAATTCAGCAGACTTGGTATAGCAGCAACAAGATTCAGATACTCAGAAAAATGAGGCATTAGAACTAATGTAAAGTTACCCGCTTCATGGGAACAGTTTGTACAAAAACATTGCAAATATGTGGGAGAGCATGGATGTGAAAACAAACAATAAATCAGATTTTGAAGGTTAACGTGTCCTTTAAATAAATAGCAGAATTTGGGTGATCCCTTCTCTTCTGGTTTGCACTGGTGGTGATATCTCACAGTTATGATGATAGATCAGCATGCTAAGGGAGCAATCATCCATGTAAATTTGTCTGACATCAACAAGAATCAAGAAGAGGGAGGCAAATCAAGGTTCTACTTTCAATAGAGAATAAATATGGTGTTAGGGTAGAGCATTTGTCAATACCCAGGCACAAAGAATGTAATATTTAAAAACTCAAAGCGTTAAATGTGGCAATCCTTCATCAAACAGAAATCCTGCTGAGGACAATGCAAGTCTTGCTTGATGCAAGGCTGACAAATCTGTCCCAGAAACAGGATAAAACAAATAGTGGTTATTTCTGCTTGTTTCATACTGTCACACTTAAACATAAATGGGTGAATTTCAAGCACAGCAGGAGAGCAATAGAAAAACCATGGTTTAAGCAAATTGCTAAGCAACATTTCAGTGCCTTCAAGTCTCACTTACAAACTTCTGCTAGACGCACAAATAGAGCAATACTGGAGAAAAATTCTTACAAGCCACCAGAAATTAGGTAAGTTCATAAACCTTTAAGTCAGAATACAAGATAATGAGTTTATTGGCACCACTAATTCAGGGACTTCTTTAAATAGCTCTCTCCACTAAGAGAGCCACTAAGAGAGCTGGAAGCTCTACTGCTTGTAATCCAAGCAATACAGCATTAATGGTGTGAGCAATATCGTAAATATTATTTGTATTAATAATGCAGGTAACAGGAGAAGTATTGTCTCTCTCATTTACAATACAAGCACTACTTGAGAATCTTCAGTTCAGTGTTAATATGATGACAGCTGAATTTCACTGACTCTTTAATTCTAAACTAGAAGTATCAAAATTTGTTTCCTGAAATTAATCTGCTTTTAGAAATACCATGAACTTAACAGATTTAGGACTAGATGTTTTCCTGACCTTGTTTTCTGTGGCCAAATCATGAATGCTTAAGATGAGGAATTTTTGTGTTTGGTTGGTTGGTTGGTTGTTTTATTTTTTTAAGAAAGAGTTTCTAAAGTAATTGTTGAGCTAAGTAATTTACATGCAAAACTAAAATTTCAATAAGAACGAATTCCTGTACTACTTTATAATCACCTATCAACATTACATCTTAATACCTCAAACAACATTAATACACATTTTCTTAAACTCCTATTGGAAATAGAAAAGCAATGTTTTCAATTTCAGATGAAAAACTGCAGTGGTGGAAATCAAATGACTTGTCCAGGACTGCAGAGAAAATCTGTGGTGCAAGCAGGACAGCCCTGAATCTTACTCTAGTGCCTTCACAGCAGCATCCTAATTCCTTCCAACTAAAAAAGAAAAGAAATTTCCAGATCCATGTATGTGAACACGAATGAACTCATGCAGTCGGAGCAGAGCTGGAAGTTTTGCTGACCTTTTCTCCCCAAAAGATTGATGTTGCATGTCACATGAGAGATGCTCTTTATTACATTCAGGTCTAGTGACAGTAAAAAAATCCCAATAATTTCAGTGGTATGCTTTGAAATAATTACACTTGGATACCAAAATAATTCCAAAAAAAGGTCAGAGTTTCTCTATTAGAAAAGCACATTTAATATTACGCAAATCCTGCCACTACTGTCTTTCTTTACAGCACGTGCCTTGTTCAAAAGCCGGGAAAGCAGGGACTAAGGCCAAGTTAGGATGCATGTGCTCCAAATATGTTCCTCTAGCTAGAAAATAAAAGCTTCTTATGACTAGATTACATAATTCATCATGATAAATCCTCATAAACACTTCAGTCACCTTTTCTTCAAATGGGTTTATTCCACTGGCTTGACAATTACTGCTTCTGCTCTTTTGCACAATACGAACAAACCACAAGGTCAAAACTGTCTCCTGTACAACTACATCAATTACTTTCTACATGCAAAAGGTGGTTATCTGAGTGATCTTGAAAGCTTACAAAGAACACCAAAAAACCCTCTTAGAACACTGAAGGATACAAATCTCACCATATTACATCCCAGAAACTCTTCACTTTGCCACTAACTAGGTACCAAACAGAAGTGGGGAGCATTCAGTTTGGATGCGACCTCAGTGTGTGCTGGAGTGTTTGTTCCTGCTGAGAGCAGGGTCAGCTGTGAGGAGCTCAGCAGTTACAAGGTGCCAAAGACTTCTCTCACGGTTGCCATGAACAGGCAAAACAGTTGGAAACCTCACAGGTGAACTTCATTCCTTTTCTAGCATCAGCACCACATCTTTTTGCAAGCATCTGCAAACATACAGCAGGTATCTTTCAGTTTATACTTTGAATAAACTTAGGGTAAGTATGGTGCAACTAGGTTTTAATGTTCAAAGTTTCTTTTGACTTTTCAGTTATACATTTACTCATCTTTGATAGCAGTTTGTATGTTTTTTTAGTCTGTAGCAGAAATGAAAATACACAGTGAAGTACAGACAAGGTTCCAACTATTTGTATGCTAGTTATATTACAAAAAAATCCCAGTATTTTCTGAAAGGGTGGTTCTGAGTGTGGATATTGTAAACATATTGGAAAAAAAGCACAATTACTATGGAAATAATTTTAAATATTATTATAAACCTATAAGTGCTATTTTGAGAAACACTGCTTCCTTTCAGATTAATGGTGCATTTGTACAATATCTGGAATTCATGAATCATATACAATAATGGGAAAGGATTATTTGACTTCTCTGGTATGTATTTCTGTTTAGTCAGCAAGAAATGATTCAGATGTTAAATGATGAATGATTGCTCTGTCTACAGTCCCATGTTCTGTTACAGACTCTTTCAGCAGCTAATAGTTCTGAAATTCCTAAAACACTTCTAAGACAGTTTTTTTATTGCTGGTAGGTGTTGGAGCTGTATTTTCCATCAGGAATCATCTTTCCTTTGATGCCATTTTTTTCTTTTTCAACCATGTTTGAATGGAGATAAGAAGCATGCTTTCTATACAGCACTGACCACTTCACTTTTGTGGTCAGAAAGACAACCATACTCATCACATTTAAAGTTCTCTGTAAAACTGTCATGTAGCTTTATATATCTTAATATAGATTAGGCAGACTGGGAGGATCAACTAATTCTGACCTCTGAGGACCAGTTAACTGTAGCAATAAGAAAAATTATAGTTTAGACTCCTCAGGAAAGGCCAGGACCATCTGCAGTGACTCTTGTTTAAGATACCAAACATGGAACATCTCATGCTGGCCTTCCCTACATCAGACTGGTAACTTACATCTAAAATTGTTCAAGTTGACTACAGATTTTTTTAACAGTTGCCAACTGTGATATTTTGTCTAAGTGACCAAGTCAAACTTGACACACTTTAAAAGATTATTCTGTATTGAAAGTTGCTGACTGACAACTACTGTGAAGCACTGTTTTAATTTGATAGCATAACATGCTGAAAGATGGTGGCTCTCACTTAGAAAAAAAACCGTTTGAAGGTTAAGAGCTCTCATCCTTTTCCTATATTGGCGGAAAATTATTATCATATTATTTTTACTCAAAGTGAAAAACAATAGCATTGTGAATTCCAAATCGCAAGAATGTTGTATGACTTCTTAAAAATAAAAGCAGCTTCTCATTTCAGTTTGGAATTGTTTCTGCTGGCTAAGCAGTTAGTGTCAGAGAGCAGGCACAGCTCTTACCTTTCAATTCACCACTATTCATACCTAAAAGATGATGCATGACATCCATAGCACTGACAGGATTTGAACTATGGGAAACTTTAGCCAGTTCTGTTGACATTGATCAGCTAAATCTGGCTTTGAACATTCCCTAAAGAAGCACAGCAGGAGTGGAATGAAGGCTGGAATGGGTCTGACCTAAACAGAGGCCACTGAGGCTTTTGTCACTGTCACTGTCCTGGGATGGTGCTTATTGTGATTTGCTTTAGAGCAGCTGTTTTCCTCTCTGGGAAAAGATGCCCCATACACAAAGGATCTCGTATCTTTGCAAAACACCAAATAGGACTTCTCATTCCAGCTCCTGTGCTAAGCAGCTCTGAATTTTATTTACATGTATTAGTGCCTGCAGGCACCACAGGACCCCAAGGCAGTAATAGGATACACACAGAGGATATAGGAAAGTCCATATTCTGTTTATAATCCAACTTACTAGAAGGTAAAGTGAGATGAAGAAGAAGAATCACTTGACACTTTTTTAATACGTGGATGACATGATTACCCCTAAAGAGTGGTGTAAGTCTAGTAACCATTACATAAGAGTAGAGGTTTGAATTTATAGGGAGATTTGAATATCAGCTTAAGAAAAAAAACCCAAACAAACAAATTCCCTGACTTTATGCAAATTAAACAAATTTCATATATTATAATAACTTAGCAAAGTGTTCCATGTAGCAATCATCTGGTCTTCCAGACAAATGCACAGAGAATTAAAACAAACAGGTGAAACACAGCACATTGCTAAATGATAACATTAAACTAGAAAAAAAAAAAAAAAGGCAGTATTATAACTGCAAAAATAGTTATCTATTCACTGCACAGAAAAACTGTTTTTTGTCCACTGAGTGTATTTTACCTCATAGTTCCTAAGACAGAAGAGAATCGCAGAGCTTACAGCATTTGTTTCACAATCATACTTCTAATTTGGGATACAAGCAGCTGAAATGTATCTAAAAATTATTCAATCTGTTTAAACTGCAGAGAAAATCATTCCCTCATGTTAAGAACTAGCAAGCTATAAAGGAAAAGATGCACAGTAATGACAGAAAGTGACCATGTTACTCTCTGTAATAATGTTTTGTGCTGAGTTGTCGTTTGATTGGAGTCAAGCCAAATTGGAAGGCATCTTCATATATAAATTTTATAATTCCCAGAATATATGTAGATAACTTTATATTGATTTAAAGTAAAATAATTTTCATTTTAGCATACTGAATTTAAAAATCTTGAAAATACTTTTGGTTTCAGAGCTATGTTCCTATCTTGCCTTTAATTTATCTGCAGGTACTAAACACAAATGAAGCTTGAATGAATTAGGCACTAATTCCCTAGACATGAATGTTCAAAACTGACAATTTTGGGTATACTTGCACACTCCTCCTGCTGTTGGACATCAGGAATTCTGTGTTCCCAGCTTGTCAGACCTCAGATTGCTCCTTAGAATCACAAAATCATTTAAGTTGTAAAAGACTTCTAAGATCATCTAGTCCAAAACTTCCAAGTCCACCACTAAACCATGTCCCTAAGACCTACAAGTCTTTTAAATGCTTCCAGGGATAGTATATGCCAAAATTGCATCTGAAAAAAAATAACTTTACTCTTGTGAATAATACCATCATGTCAGCCTGAAGGCTATACATTATATTGTTGAGAACAGGAGAATATTTCCCACTGTGGGCACACTGACAAGAGAGGTCAGCACAGCAGACAGAGAAGGAACCACTGCTTAGCCATTAGGGAGACTAATGGGGTAGATATAATCGGATAAATGTACAAACAGCTCACATTAATTGCTGCATTCATATATGCATGAACTATAGTGCATGACGCAAGCTGAAGAAAACATGCTTAGAAATTAAAAATACATTTTGCTGAGAAGAACCTGAAGGCATATTAGAGAGAATATGATGATAGAAAAAGGAAAATTACTGAGAGCTAAATAACCTAGTGATTACTGTACTTTTCATGACATTCAGCTCAGTTATTTAAAGGACAGGTTTGGTTGCATGATGCTTGGGTTCATGGTGTGACAGCTAGAATAACCTGGTTTTACATTATGAATATTTGACTCAGTAAAATATTCATTATGCTGGTTTGTTTGGTTTTTAACAATCTCATCTGGCATAGCCAAGAGATGAATTTGAAGGGAATGACCGGTAGCAGCAAGTCCAGCTCCAGGCTCTCTCACATTGGCTCCGTTCTGTGTATGCTGCTGGAGCTACACTGGTTTGCTTGGGCTTACTCTCAACTGTGACAACACAGCCAGGCAGACTCAGCCTTTGTGCTTTCAAAGGTGTGAAAATTGCTCCCAAACTTTTCGGGGCATATGTCAGTTTCTGCAGGAAAACATAAGAGGAAGAAGACCACAAGTGTTTGCTTATTCAGCATAAAGCTCTGCCCTTGTCTGCAGAATTAGGCTCCCATATGCTTTCCTTTCTGAAGTATTTTTTCTTTATGGCAATAATACCAGAAGCAAAATAAGAGTTAAAGTTAAAAATGTTGTCACTATCCAAACGAATATGAAATTTCATAAATATTATGGCTTGTGCTATAGCACTTCAAAAATACTTTAAACAGATGGGCTAGTGAGACTGCCATTCATGTTTTAGCAGTCAAGAGGCATGTTTAAACTGCTGGTTGAAGCACACAATATAAAGCACACTCCACACGTAGTGTCAGAAAAAAAAAGGCTTGTTTGCTAAGAAATCACACATTAAAAAAACCTAACTGAATGGCATGATATTTTAAACAACTATGATTTCTTGGTAAGAGAGCAGTGGTCAGGAAAAAAATACAGCTATGCTGTAGAGATTAAGGAAGTAAAAAAGAAAAGAATCCTGTTCTCTGAAAGAAGCATCACAGTATTTTCCAAACAACTATCTGGATGAAAAGTTGAAAGCTGAAACTTTTATATACTCCTCTACACCAGAAAAGCACAGTAACACCATAAAAACCAGCTAGGGGAAAAATACTTTTTTCAAGTGACAGCAGTTTAATGGAGATAAAGAATGAGGATAAGAATTTTTATCCATATTTTAATGAAGATAAAGGAAGAGGAGAAGGAGGAATGTGTTCTGTATCTTTCCCTATGTTTTGAAATAGTCTCTTACTGGAAGGACATTAGTTTACCTGAATGGTCACACTCCAGAATTTCATTATATAACAAATTCCCCAAAGTAGCCCATTCTAGATCATTATCTTTTAAGTGCCTAAAAATTAAATATTTTTAAAATATCCTATAAGTCACTTTGATTTTCTAGTGAAGATTTCTGTTCATTTATAAGCTCCACAATGATGAAACACAAAGGTAACAAAATATGGGCAAAAAAATTGTCTGTAGCCTTATATCATGATACAGAATTCAGTTTTACTTTGAACTCCCAAATCTAAAGAAATTCATTTGTATAAAGCACAGAAGTATCCTAGTACAGGTTAGGGAAGGGAACCGAGGAGGCAGAGCTGCCTCAGAGAAGGAAAAACTACTGTTGGAACTACTCTCTGCATTTAGGAAACCCAAACATATTGTCAGTTCTTCCATTCCCAGCAGGTGAAACAGAGAAAGCCAAGCTCGTGTGTTGTTCCTTGAAGCCCCATAAGAGATAAGGAGTCATGAAGCTGCAGCCTTACACTCCATCTACTGAAGGGTGTAAACTGAGCTTAGATAACGTCTCCCACAGGATTTGGTAATCGTTCCTGCTTGGGTCCATTATCTGAGCAGGAAAACACATCTCTTCAGTCTTAATAATGAGCAATAGCTTAAAGTCAGATTCTAATCTTCCAGGTTGGCGTTCACAAGCGTTAACAGATGATTCTAGCACACAAGTATATTCATTGGCTATGCAACTCACTTTTTTGTTGAGTCAGAACAGGTTGAAGTGAATACATCTCTCCCAGCTGCATCTGGAAACAGGAGCTTGGAGCACTTGGATTCATTTGCCTTCTCCTTTCCATATCTGGTCCTTATTCTGTACGAGAGTGGTAAAAGAAATAAAAAGTAGACAATTTGCATCACTTATTAGAAAGTGATCTCTGCTCAACGTAGTTAATTAATTGAAGACAGTCAATACCAATTATTCTAGAAACAAAACTAATGCATAGAAAATACCAATGACTTCTCAGTGTCCTGGGTGTGAGAGGCCACTCACTGTTATTCACTATCCCTTACTTAAGTTACTTCCCTCATTTGTAGGAGATAATTTAATCAAATCTTTGTAGGACATATTGCTTGCTTTTATATGCTTTGAGTAAACTGATTTTTGGAATTTTTCCATGCATTTTTAGGCAACAGATATGTAAGAGCAGTACTTTACTTGAACTCCACTGCAGCAATTAGTTATTGGGTATCCTGTCATTTATTCTCAGACCTGCTGCTCATACTCTGCTATGCTGCCCATATGAACAAGATCAAATGAGGGTATGAGAGAAAAATGTGTGAAAATAGCTGTGAAATAGATGCATCAGAAGTAGGTTTAGGCTTATTTTTCATTTTAAACCACACTTCTTTTGTCACAGATTCAGACACAGGAAAGTCTTCCCCTTCTCCCCAAGCCCAATAAGGCAGGATCTCTACAGGAATCATTAAAGTGCAGCTGTTATTTTTCCCACTAATGGCTATGCTGGACTGTATCAGAAGGAGAAAAAAAAATCTATAAAACACCATTCCAGGAAGAATTTAAAAATAGAAATTCAAACTCCCAAATATTATGACTGACACAGAACAGAGACAGATGATGTAGGCAGAGGGAATAGTAGCAGCCATAACTCTAACCTTGGTGCCATTAATGTTTATGTTGCGTATGAAGTGGTTTACCAACATGCTGATGGACTGGCATAATGTGCAAGCATACAATTTATTCCTTTATGCAGCAGCTACGGGAGAATACAACCACAAATGCAAGTTTCAGTGGGGACTGTTTCAAAACAGAGAGATTTATCCTGACAAGTAGAGAACGGCAAATAAAAGATGTATTATTCGGTGGAATAATGGGTGAATGCATTATCCTGTCAACATTTAACTGTTATAATCAACTTAAATAATCAAGCTGCGCTAGAGTTTTTATTGTTTTACATTAATTTGAGAATAATTTATAATTTTACTCAGATTTGCATTAATGTAAATGGAACTAATAAGTTAAATCTCAAAGTTATGTTAAACAAGAGACATAACACATTTTAACATTCACATGCCTGCGCTGCAGGCCATGCATTCTCATACAGGCTGCACTTCAAACCAGCAGCTGACACCAAAATGCTTGGGCGTGCCACCTATGCTGTATGGGTTATCCATGCTCACAATGACTCTGTGATAATGACTTTGCTAATTAGGGAGTGCTTGTAATAATCTTCGGTCCTTCTCTCACCTGAAGTCACTCTAGAAAGTGGCTTGCTGTGGCTGGCGCACTCACCTCTTTGGAGACGTGTTATTAACATCTCTTGTGACCTATCCAGCTCTGTATGCTTCATTAGCCTGTTTGCTCCACTCAGGCATTAAGTGCTGATTTTTGGATTAGCTGCTTTTGTCTGTTAATCTGCCCTTGACTCACAGGCTGAAATGTTTTAGCAGTGGAATTTTGAAGCATTTCACCAGTTGCTTCTGAGCCACTTAGTGAGTGCCTTTAGAAAAACCTGCATGTTTTGCAGAGACCTGGGGGTATTTGCAGACTCTCTGTATGTGCACCAAGGTAGCACATAATGTGTACAAATGCAATGCTTAGACAGAGGCAAATTCGACCAAATTCATTCATGGTGTTGTCATGTAGATCTCAAATTGAAAGCAATAGCATGAGACCTTTTGTCTCTTTACAGAGCTGAGTAAAACTCTGGCTGCAGATATCAGAATTCCCTGCATGAGAAAACCCCATACCAGTTCAGTGATATGTTGGTACAAGCTCTTAAACTGTTGTCAGCAGCAAGTTCTGGCTTGTAGGGGATTCTGTCTTGTTTCTCCTTTGACTAGTGGGGCCATACAACAGCCTCAAAGAAACGAGGAAAATAAGGTTTATCTACAACTTTATTGCAGAAAGATGGGGAAATTAGCATGTAGAATGGTGAAGACAGGAGGGTGCTACCTACACTATAATTTTGATGCCAGTCAAGCCAGTGGCATCTGCGTCATTACTGAGAAGAGAGAGAGAGAGAACAAGAATCCATGTAAGCTTTGAGGCTTCCTGGGGGCATATACATCCAGCTGTATATTTAATGTGTGTTCAGCACATTTACCAGGACAGCAGTGTGTGGCTCAACAAACGCAGGCACACAATGTGGCGTGTCCTCAATGACAGATCAGGCAAATTAAGAAAAACACCAAGGGTTTGACTGGATACCATCAATAGTTTGATTGATTCTATGCTTTGTGTCAGAATGTACAAGTGGGAGAGAAAAATATGCATTTAAATATATTGCTGATGGTTTAATTGCTGAAACCTGCTACTCCATCCCTGCTCAGTTGTAATAATGATCAGGGCATGGAGCATTACTTGAAGAATTAATGACCACCTGAGGTTAACAGCCCACAGCTAAACCTTGAGCCTTCAGCTTTCTCAGATAGTCATTAATCCTTAGGAATTGTCCTGTGACTCCATCATTATTTCTAATTTTAAGAGTGTATTTTCTCCTTTTAATTTTCTTTTCACAAAATGAAAGTACTCAATTAGACTTTGTCATTAAATCACATCTGCATTGATTACCTAAGAAAAAATAACGAGAGCAAAATTAAATTTGCCTATTTAATCATTGAATCCTGATTAAATATTTGTTATAAACATTTCATTGCAATTAAGGTTGCATAGAAAATACACATTAGGCAAAGAATGGTATACAATTCAAAGCTATAACATGTCCAGACTCACTGCTTCTATTTACTTCCTTTATCCCTTGCTGAACAATGTACTACATTTGTGAGAAACTTCACAAATTATTTTCAGCATCACAGGACCGTTAATACATACCAGTAGCTAGGGAACTACACAAATGTTTCAGTGATCTGATAGTGAAATCAATTTAAATCACGGTGATGAAGATATTCCTGAAAGAAGCACATCATCACATAATTACTTTCTTTTTAATACGTTATATAGAGAATGAAAGAAAATGCCTTGGTAAGATTTCAAACAGTGATCCAAATTCTCCAAATTTCTCTCAAGAAGTTTGTGGTCATCACCAAAACCCCCCCGGTTTTGTCCATGACACTGTGCTCTGGTGGGATTCCATAGGATTCCGTATGCATCCAGAGATGCTGGGTGCTGTGATTAGTGAGTCTATAGCTCGGTCCCTTTGCAGCCACAGAGAGGACACTGTACCTTACAGAGAGGTGTGCTGAAACACCAGATTCTGAATTAAAGTGAAATTGGTTCGCTGAAGTTGTGATTTTATACTGAACTTCAGCAGGAAGTCCAAAGCTAGTGTTACAGTGATATTTGTCAGCTTAGCTCTCTCTGCTGCTGAAAGGCACCTGCCATGCTGACACACATTAACAGAGGAAAAGCCTTCTTCAAAGTTTTGAATAATCACAGGATACGAATATTGACCACCTTTCTTCTGTGCATACAACTTTGTGCTTGTGCTACCACACCCAGGTGTGGACAACCCGGCCAGTGCCTGCTCAGAGCTGGAGAATTGAGCCTGCAAACCAGACTGGGACCCACAGACAAAGGACTTTGGGTCAATGTCTGCTGTAAGTCGTGTATAAGCAACCTAATTTTCTGTGAGAGAGTTTCATTTCTCCCTCCACTCTATGCCAGATACTTTCCCATGTCCCCTTCACTCCTTGTCACAATATTCTCAATTTCCTCCAAGTCCCATCTCCCTACTGGATTAAGTGAACAGGTCTGTGCACTGGACCTGAAATGAAGAAGAACTTGATAAGATTGCTTCCCTCTACACAGGAAATTATCTATGTTGGGGTTTTTTTGTACACAAATGGTCACAGAAATTAGTATACAAATATATCTGAACACACTAATTGAAAATATCAATAAATGTTTAAAGACTATTGTTTTTCCTCCCCATCTCATTTCAGCTTCTCTAATATGTAAGCAGATGGAGGAGCATAAAACCAACATCTGATCCTAAAATATACCTAAAAATTTTCAGATTTTCTGAATGTTTCCTTGCTCCTTCCAAGTCTTTTTCCAAAATCTCTCTGCTTGCGTTTAGTGTCTGTATTTAGACTGTAGAAATCATACCAAAGGACTCATCTTTTTAGCACCTTTTATTTAATCACAACAATAACGTGAATTATTTCTGTAAGAAGGCTGACATATTTGGTCACTCCCATGATTGTACTATTAAATTAAGTATCTCAATAATTTTAGCAGGAACATTCTTTATGGAATTGCATGCATTTTTTGGTGCTGTCAATAAATTGACCACGAGAAATATTTCAGCCATGAGACACTGGATGCTGAAGTAACAGGGAGGTTATCTGCAGATATAACCAGCTTGCAGCTACCAGATGGTGTTGAACAGAACAAACTGCTATGCAGAGCAGCTGAATTTTTACCAGGTAAGTGCCCCATTACACACTCTGGTTTTGTGTATTCAGATAGCATAGGGGAATGATATATGCATGTTTGAGCCAATAAAAAAACAAAAAAGAAAATATTGAATAATCAGCGTGTTCTTTGTGTTGTCTTTCAGACATTAAATTATAAATTATACACATAGAAACATCTTTCTATCTAAAAATCTTCATCCAATAAAAGCAAAAAAACCCTACTGAAAAAACCCTAACAAAAATACCTTTACATAGCCCAACATAATAAAGGCTATTGTAATGCCTACAGGTATTTAAGAATAATAATAATAATAAAAGACATCAACATTTGCTATTCTTAAGTAAACACAATATTTTGTAGACTGAATGATGGATTCCAGTTTCATTTTACAGCACTGCAAACCTCTCAAGCATACAATTCAACAGACATCACATGAAAAAGAAAGACTAATCAAGACTCTGGGTTTGTTCATTTTTTCAAAAAAAGGAATGGCTACCATAATTAAAATTATGGGATTCATTTTTAGACGCAGTAGGTGGAGTGAAGTGAACCAAGGCAAAACAAAAATCCAAACCTCCGAATCTTACTCTTGAAGAGAGAACGGGGGAAACTTTCATGGGCACATATGGTCTCATCTGAAAGAGCACTTCCCACACTAACTTCCCACTAGTACTTTATGAAACATTGGTTCAAAACTGATTCAAAAGAAGGATGACCTAGTGAGTCACCAGTATCATTTAAGGAAGCCTAAGAAATGCCTTCCAGACCTCTTGCCCTACTGTTTGATCTTATCCCATTTACAAGACCACAGTCCAAGACTGCATATATTTATTCAAATACATGGGTAGATTAAAAAAAAAAAACCTGTATGGAAAGAACTCTTTCCACATTTATTATGGAAACAGCTGAGAGCTCTTATTCTCCAGCCTTTGCAAGTAAAACCATAGTAATAATTTCTAGGCTTATCACTGCCACCTTCTGAAACACTGAAACGCTATGGTTTCATTATAATTACCGAAGCCTATTTACACATTACTAACACAGCAAATGTTTACTCTAAATAGAGTTCCTCCTTGTTAAAACCAAGTTTACCAACCTGTGCATGTTTTTTGCTTTTACCACAGAGCAGGGTTAGAGGGAAGGTCTTGCAATTTAGCAAGATCAGCCATTTGTGAAGGGTACATATTTCTTAAACTTCATCATTAATCAATTATTCTGTAAATAGATGAGGCCCTATGCATGTTTAAACGAAATTTACGCATTAAACCACTCAAGATGATATTTCATTTCTTTAATAAATTAATTCAGTGCTAATGAAGGGTGAAAGACTGACTGAATCAGTTATTAATTTAACCTTTCCCTCTTGATAAGATCAGTGAGCTACCACTTCTCACAAGGGTATGTCAGGGGAACAAGTCATTTTATAACAACTCAGTGAAATGTATAAGCATGGTTGCTTTTAGAAAATGCATTAGCAAGAAATTTACTGAGCCACCTTCAGGTTATTAGAATAACTAATTAATTAGCCTTCCTAATGCCATATGGGCATCATCCACAAACATTTTACAGATTCAAATTTGAAACTATTTTAACAATTATAACTTCTAAAATGACTACAAGTAGATTATGCTTTCCAAAAGGAAGTTCAAGAGGTCCAAGCAGGCTTAACCTATGTAAATAAAGCAATATGTGTATGAGTTTCTTTAGAAGGTTTTGGAAAAAATAAGAAAAAAAACTAAACAGAAACCTCAGAGTAACATAACGATCCATATAATACCAGCCTGACCAAAAAGAAAGAAAACAAACAGCAGTAGGAGAGAGCCCAGCTAGGGAAATCTTCACTTATATTATAAATTCAGATTCAATTCCAGTCCATCCTTGCCTTTTTTTCTTTTAATTCTCTTATGTTATAGGCTTTGATTTCTACTAGCAACCTGTAAAAAGCCGTTCTAGAGAATACACAGAGCACTTCAAACATTTAGCTGTGTTTTCTAGGACAGACTGGACTAGTGAATGTCTGGGTGTTGCAAGGCACTGAAGACTATTTTTTTGTCTTCTGTGACAGTTTTCCAGACCACACTGGAAGGCAACTTTATTGCACATTTTACCAGGAACTGAGTTCCCAGTAGCACAGTACTTGCAGGAAAACTATTATTTGTTCAGATAATCCAGTGTCTGCAACCACAAGAAGGTAAAAAGTCCTTAAAAATCAATATCATCTCAGGTTAAAGCAAAAGCAACGTGAACCTAAACCAAGGCATCAAGCGACAGTCATAACCTTGCTGCTGAACAGCATTCCAATGTTTCTGTGGTAATGGCCTACACATTTGCTTAAATTCTGCTTTGGCACCAGAAACATTTGAAATACATTCTTTTCAAAGAGACTCTATACATTTGCTTTTCAATATTGAAAGATATGTTTGGTTTGATTTGATTTCTGATTATTTTTTTTTCCTCAACTGCCCTTTTGCACCTTCAGGTGAGAAATGTAAAGGCAAACATCTATTAAAAAACCTGCACAGGAAACAACAGCATTTGCTGTTCACCAGCAGGTACTAAACGATTCTTTACAGCCACTAGAAATAAAGTTCAGTCATGTTCCTTACATAGAACATCTTGCTGATGTCTAATAGTAAAGTTACATCAAATCAGGGACAGAAAGGCCCAGATACATGCAGAGACATACAGAAATGAATTTCAGTTGTTAAAATAAGCCCCGAAACACTAATTTTGTTCATGTTGGCCCCAAAAGGAGACGACTGAAACGAATGGCACCCCAGCTCATTTTTGTGATGGAGCCAAAAGTTTATTGGACACTTTTATCAGAAACCTAAATGCACTCAGATTTATGCAGAGCAGTCATGCAGCCAGTTACAGTTTGTTTTAAGTGGAGGTACATCTGCACTGAACAGTGAAGATCAAACAGCCCCTCGGAAGTGCAAATAGGAGACATTACGGCCATTTAGTCAGAATGACTTTCTCAACCCACTGTAGAGCCAGGAAGGAAACGTAAAGGAATCAAGAGTGAAAAAAGGCAGATTCCGTAAGAAGGTCTAGTTAAGGTTATGTTAACACTAGATTAAAAATTATATATTTCTTCTTATTAAGAACTGAAATTCAGTGCCAATTTTAATATGTTTCATTAGAAAACTTGAGATTAGCATCTGAAAAAAACAACTTTGAAATCATAAATTAGGTTCTTCAATCTTCTAATGTGCACAGAAAAAAACCAAATACATGTTAATTTTAAGCTATCTGGTTAAACTCTTAATAAACTTATGATTACTTGTGTACATTATTTATAATATATGTGCATTATTTCAGAATCATATAAAATATGCTATTGGTGTAATATAGAATAAAATAGTTCACTGTTAGTTACTGCCAAAGAGCTCATTATTTCAATCCTTAGATGGGTTCTGGATCTCTATTCCTTTCTTGGTGGCTTCATGAATATCCGGGTGAAGGGGTGTTTGTCTTTTTCTTAGAGGGAAAAATTAACCCTGTTAATCTCAATACTTTAAGATCAGCAGCTGTTCAAGTGCTTTGCTCCTAGGACTTAAGTGAAGAAAAAGCAATCTCAGTTTACTTCCTGCTGGAGTGCACATAAACAACATTTATCACAATAAGCACTATCTTGCCCACATACTCGGCCGGATATCTCAGCTCATCTCCTCCAGACTCTCAGTGAAAAAAATCCTTTCATAGTCTGATTTCATTGAAATAAGATTTATTTTCCTCTCAGTTTTCCATACTCATTTTTTCCTAACGTTTTTACATGTCTTGCTTGCTTTCTCTCTGGTGTGTTTTGGCATATTTTTGAGTAAGACTTAGTTGCACCAGTCCAGCATGCTAAGGGAAGAAAATGACAATGAAATGTATGCAAGCAACTACAGATGAATAAAACAATGAGGGCTCTTAGTGTTACCTGGTTCTGCCTTGACTGAAAAATTCCAGTTCCACACAAAATTTGATTGCTGATGAGAGACCTGAGTTTGCATTATGTGAGGGGCTGATGGGGCCCTGGCGACTTTGCACAGCTTTAGGGGAAGTTAATGGAAATTGCTGGGTATTCAGCACTTCAGGAGGAAAAGCAACAATTTGCAGGCTGCCTAAATATAGATTTAAGAGTCTGACATCCTGAAGCCAAGATAGAGGCCAACTTTGGTCATTTTTTAATAGTGTGTCTTTCTGTGGTGTTCAGTACTACATATACTGAAAAAAAATCTGCTTTCCTCCTTTCATCTCCCTCTTTTACAACATGTTTATTTCATAAGAGCTGCAAGCAGGATTATTAATATTCAAAACTGGTTCACTGAGCACTGTGTGAGAGCTTCCTACAACAGCATTGTAACTCGTTATTTAGTAACCTCAGCTCTCATGATAACTGAGATGTCTGTGGTTGCAGATGAGATGTCTACAGCTCTGTCTACCCACGTAACTTTCCAACTACACGCAAGTGCAAAGTAAATGTGGTGAGTTCTCAGTGCAATTCAGCAAAAACCTTATACAGCCACAAGTCCCAGTCCTCCCAGCCTTACCCTAAGGTGACTTAACTTTCCACCACAGCCAGCATTGATTTGCTGGAAAAACAACCCACAGCAACCAGCAATGCTGTTTCTCCAATTGCTATCAAATTTATATATTACTTTTTTTTTATTATTATTATTCTTCCTTGGAAATAAGTAAACCAGGACACAGGATTTTTTT